>JAAAKE020154037.1:0-12486 GCA_010014785.2 Anisolabis maritima
ATTCAAAATATATAACAATCATAAAAATATAGTTAGCAAAAGTTTTGCAAAACAATTTTTTAATTAAATTAAAACTTTTTATTAAATAAAAAAAAAACATGGGCCAGGATTTTAAGATCTGGGTATGATATATATTTTTTAATTCATTGAAACTCAATTGGCTTCAGAGCTCATTTTATATATATAAAAATTAATATCGATAGTTTCAGTATTCTTGTTTCTCAGAGGGTACTAAGCTTACCTTTGCTTATTGTCATTGATACCGCTGACTGTGTTCTTCTTCACCCCGGCCAAGCCCGCAGACATATTTTAACTCCTCATATATAAACTACTTTCTAACTATATTTCGAAAGCCTTACAAGTAAGTATCTTTGAGAGAAAATTAATTACCAAATATTTTGTTTCCTTACGCATGTAAAGGACTAGCTGCGCAGGCCGCCGAAGCTGAAAAATATTTATTACCAACTTTTTTTTTTTCACTTTTTGGAAATGAATTAATTTTAGTCCACAGTTATAAGGTTTTATTAATTAGTTGTGGTCTTATTAATTGTTTTTTTTTTTTTAGTAATTATAACCGTTAAATGATGGAATTTACCAATCTAAAAAAAGGACATTTAAAAATTTTAAATCAAATAAGTCCCACCCATTGGCGGGGGAGTTAGTATTTTATATATTAAGATTTTGTTACCTACTCCTGATTTCTTCATTCTAATTTATATATATAAAAGAATGCGTATATCTAACGGAAATCAAAAATTTCATTTATTAAATAAAATTAAACAGATTATAAATATTCAAAATAATGGAGGGAGTAAATAAATAAATAATCAAAATAATGGAGGGAGATACTCTACCGTGCAGAATCTCAGGCTACCTAAAAAAAAAAGCAAAGCTGCAAGTAATAAAAAAAGATTCTCATATTTCAGGCAAATCTCCCTTTTGTTGTATCAACTTTTCAAATGGGAAATTAATTAATCAATGAATTGTAGGCAATTGTAAAGATTTCTCGTTTAATAAAGTTGGATATATTTTGCAGAAATTATTTTGGATTTATCCTTTTTATTTGCTGCTTTTGACGATCAAACATTTTCTTAACAATAGAATCCAAGTCAAAAAAATATAATGGAAAAATTTTCTCATTAAAAATAAAAAATAAAAAAAGCTCTTTTTTTTAATTTCCTTTGTATTATTAATAATTTTTTTCTTTTGAATTACAAAAAAATTATTGGAAAAGTATTTTTCTCAAGGAAAGTAAATTAATTAAGAAAAGTCCGAAAACAGTCAATGTCACATTCAAAAAACGTTCGAGCCAAATACCCAATTCGGAAATAAATACATGGCCGAATATTTCAAAATAATATTTTTTTGTTACTAATTTAATTTTTTCTCATAAAGATAGAATAATAACACACACATATGCAAATATCAATGTACAATTATTATGTTAAAGTTTTATTTTTATTTTCGAATGCTATTTGTATCATGAACACTATGTGTGTTTATCTTTGTTTAAAATGTATAAACCACATTGTAAATCAATTAATTTATTTGTATTTAAACAGACACCTAAAACATTTTCTCAGGCCTCCAGTTTGAGACAAATGGCTTAAGTGACAAGACTTGCCAATTCGGTTGCCGGTATTTTTTTGAAGGTACTAAGTTGTAAAGTCAAGGTTGTTCTTAATATGGAAATACAACCCAAGCCTTTATTTCAAGTAGCTGGTCTACCAATAGTCAGCTTCACTTCCTGTGTGATAAATATTTATTTATATTATAATGGCTACCAATTAATATAAATAAAAAAGGACGGAGTCTAAAAAAAGACTTCAGATATGTCGAAAAAGTCTTAAAAAAAAAAATTAGCTGCTCATTTTTAATCACGAAAGTTGAGTGCATCTCAATCCGCCCAATGAAAAATTCTCTCAAGATGCCAGTGCTTTGTTCTACATGTAATTTAAACAAAAGTGTTAAATTTGATTTCATGTCATGTATTCTGCAATATCCTATTGTTTCTTTGAAGTATCATTGCGCAAATAATATTCGAAATCATATTCCACTGAACATTTAAGGTTTCAAAAAACTCAGGATGAAAGGAGAAAAATATATCATATGGTCGTTTTCGGAATCTTAGAAATCTAAAGATCAAAGCTACTTCCGTGCCATCACAAGCTCCCTTCTCCACTTCCCCTTTTTTTTTGTTTGATAGAGAGAATGCTACTACGCTTATGATTCTTTCTGATACTATGAAATCCTTCTAGGAAAAGATAAGATAAAATTTCAAGTCTTTTTAGACATCTGAGATAATTTAGACTCCGTCCTTATTTATTTAAATTTATTGGTAGCCAATATAACTTAAATAAATTTTTAAGGACGGGAAGCGAACCACAGACCTTAGGCAAGTAAAGATCTCTAGCTTTGAGCCAAGGGACAATGCAACAAGAAAGTTATTTAGAGGAACTTTCAGATCCAAAAAAAAAAAATATTGACAGAATAAATTTATGAAAAATTGATTATATACTCACCAGTAAGGATAACTTTGATATTCACGTTTCAAAATTTTAATTTGATTTTATATTATAATTAGAAAATTTGAATTAATACTATACTCTTAATAATTTGAAATCTTCATTTTTTTGTCCATTTTTCTTTAAAATTTTTTTTTTTTATTCATTCCCACTAACCAATCGATAAAGAAAAAAAAAAAAGAAAGGAATAATATTTGCTGCGTTTTGAAAAATCTCAATCTATGACCAACGAGTGTTGATGATGTTGGTGTATGGATGGGGAAAGAAATAGCGTTGTAGAAAAATTTCGAAAGAAATTGGAGTGAGACTCAATACTAACGCCTCGACCATGCGTGAGCATTTTATCAAGTATCGCGTGCACTCACACACATACAGACATTTTATCAAGTATCCCTCCCACACACGCGCCCTGTGGTTATAGAGAGGGTTCTATACATTCATGTAGTGCACTCGTATTATAACAAATGTGACGCCTGCTTTCGATGTCGCGAGGGCAAAATGGGAATGTTTGCGAGTCTGTCTGTGTGAGGATCGATCTCATAACTGCCCGAAATGTAGCTGAAGCCACTTAATAATCCTCACCCTTTTTAGGACGTTTCATGTAGAAAAAACAACCCTTTTAGTGGCATAGCCGTGTAATCTGTGCCGACTAAAATGGAAAATTTTAATTTATTATACGACACATTAGAATCACGTCCAGGCTTGAATTAATTAATGAAGAAATATAAACAAATAAAGAGGTCTGGACATTCTATAACGTATTCCATGAAAAAAAAAGAAGCATTATCACATTAATTATAATTTGTTAATAAATACACGAATAATTTCAAAAATATTTTTCCTTCACCATTCACTTCTTTAAATAAAGTAACTGCCAGAGTAGAACCGATTCAACCAAATTCACTTTTATCGTTTCCAATGAATAATAATAAAAATGGTATATTCAGGAAAGAAATCGGATACAGCCAAAAGGAATTGAATAAAAAAACTTATTTAATTCATATAAATTGCCGACGTTTCGGTCGAAAATCATGACCATCCTTAAGGCAATTCAGAATTAAATAAAGAACTTTTTCAAGTCATATTAAGTGTGGATATATATATATACTTCTCATTTCAGCCGCAAATCGCATATTGTCATAAGAAAGATCGCATTTGCAACCAAAACTTCGACAATTTATATGAATTAAATAAGTTTTATTTTATTTTTTTCATTTAATCTGATTTTTTTTCTCTGAATATTTGATTATTAAGCCATATCTAATCGTTTTTAAAAAATGATTATGCAACTGCTACTTAACTATAAAATAAATTTTCAAATTAATAATAAAATCATTGTTTATTTTTTCAGGAGGGAAAATTAAATATTTCAAACTAACTGCATATTTTTTTATTTCACATTTTTGAGCAAAAAAAAAAAAATAAATGATAAAGTCAATTTTATCAATTTGAATTTTGTTGGATGAAATTTGGCAACTTTAATAATGAATCTTAAATAAAAATGCTAACCAGGGGAGTCACCCTTGGCTACGGCCCTGTTCTCCGTTTATCTGGATCTTTAAAAAATGTTAATAAGCATCGTGCTGTGCGACAAGCCGGCTTGTTTCTCCCTTCAGTCGCATAAATATAATAATCAATGCCTTATCCGCTATAAGTAAGAATAACAGATGATTTTGTATATATGCCCCTAATTATTTTTTAAGTTTATAAATTGTGATATAAACCCACTTTCCCGCATGGAATCATTTATTATTCAAACTATTATCAAGTAAAAATAAAAGAAAGGCGAAGAGATATCTAAGAAACTTAGAATTCTTGAAAGAAAAAATCTTATTTTTGGAAAATAAATTTAATAGTTTTTATGAGCCTCTCTTTTTTAATAAGTTAAATCACATCACGTAAAGTTTGCATCGAGCAAAGAAGAATCCGAATTTATCAACGTTAGTAGGGTGGAAAATCAGGGAAAGAGAATTGAACCCCAAAACAGCGCCCCATGAATATGAAAATATCAACAAATATCCTATTAACTTGTTTAAAAAATGGCGGTTCTTTATCTTTTGTCATTCTAAAAGAAAAAAGAATAGTAGTTGGTTATTTTATTAACAAAAAGAGAGGAGAGAGTGAGAAAATTCAGAAAGCACTAATTTTCATTTTCCACTATGTATGCTTAATAAGGTGGTAAAAATAAAAATAAAAAAATAAAAATAGTAAACGACTCTTAGATATCTATGGAGTTTTATCTAATAAGTTTCTATTCACTCTGACTTATTTGAGAGATTCTTTGCTTAAATGGATTCCATGAACAGATATTATTAGGATAATTAAATCAGATGGGTCGGTCATGTAGCTCTGATTGTTTGAGAACGAACGCAATTTAGGATATTAATTGGGAAACTAAAGCCATAGGGAGACCTAGGACGAGATGGGTAGATATGGGTAGATATTGTTAAGAAAGATATAAATAGTAAGAGACACATGATAAATGAAGAATAGTAGTTTAGCTCCTTTAGCACCAATATAATAATAAAATTAAATTAAAATAAATTTCAAAAAAAAATTAAATTAATATAATAAAATTAAATTTTAATTTAATTTAAATTTTGTTTTTTACAGCTTTGGGTAATCTGGGAGCAGTCTTGTCCAGTCAAGGAAGACTTCAAGAAGCTGAAACCGCTTTTAAGATGGCTTTAAGTTACCGAGTCAATATGGCAGATGTACACTACAACCTGTAAGTACTATACCATCTCGACCTTGGTTTGTTGCCCGTTACCCAATTAGTTTCCATCGAATCTGGCTGGCTGAACCTCTTGGCTCACAATTCTCTTCTATTCATTTTATTAGTTGTACCTTAACTTATACAATTTTGTTTCCACTCCAAATCTTTCACATTCTTTGTTATCTCATTTGAAATATCGAAAAAAAGTTTCACGCTGCAACTTAGTTGTGATTTGATCTCTATCTAGTTCGGAATCGCATTCGAAGGGACTCGGACAAACTCTTGGAATATAATACAATTTACAAGTTGTAAAATGGCTGACGATATCCGGCTGGGTGTTCGTCGAACGAGGGGAGCCTTTTCGAAGAGGTTAGCAACCCCACGTAAGGCCTAGGCCGGTTTAATTCCAATTAGCAGGCTCTTACAATCAAATCAGCCTGTAAAAAAAAAAGTAATTTTTCCTAAAAGTTCAAAAATCATCTTTCCTAATTTAAAAAGGTTTAATACACCCTCAAATTAATTTTTCAAAAATAAAATAATCTAGTATGCTCATAAAAATTTTCTCTTAATATGATTTTACTAGCCAAATATAATTAAAAGTTTTAAATTTCAATCACATAGTAAAAGTTTATTTTAGATTTAATATGAATATTAAATAAAAATTCATCGTTTACCTTTTACTTGCTCTTACCTATATATTAAATATACATGTATAATATATTCTAAAAGAAAATATATATATATATATATATAACTTGTACTTATTTAAATTTCCAAAAATCTGGAATTCAAATTTTAAAAGCGAAGAGGGGTGGAAAAAAATTGCACGGGATTAATTTTAATTAATTCCGGATTTTTAATAGGTTCAATGAGATATTAATAATTGTCAAATTTCATTGAAAACAACAAAAAATAGGCAACATAGTTGTAAAATTTCGCCGTTCTAAAATAATGGTACCATACCATACACCCTGAGAATATCTCATCTCTTAACAAGTATGCAAATCATGTTTATTTTTATTGCTATTTTTTAGGTTATGTTGTTGATATAAATCAGATATTCCTTTTTTCGCATACCGCCCCCTTTTCGAAAAAAAAATTATTCACCCCTCCTTCAAATCTATACTTTATGAGCAAACAAGAAAGGCGAAATGGAGGTACTTTATTCTGTAATATTTTTACTTATCCCAAATGAATAATCGGAAAGCTGGTTTTCTATATAAGATACCTTGGTAATATTTGCATTTTGAATATTATGTATAAGACACCTTGGAGTATCAAGTAACAAAATTATTTAATAAAATCAACATAGGATAACAAATTTAATCTAAGATTACTAAATCAACAAAGAATTAAAAATATAATTTTTATTGCACACTTACTAGACTTAAAAATTATTCAACTTTAGATTTGTGTATATAATAAAAAGTTTCAAACTTATCTGTTTTTCACCGTCCCTTTATTTTTATAAAAAGCCCCCTCGATTGAGCTTGAGCCTATCATAGCCCCTGATTTGTTTCAGCGCCCCCAGGGGGGGGGGGGCGAAATCGGCCACTTTGAGAACCTATGATATAAATGTCTTTTTATTCATTACATTTAAAGAAGAAAAAAGTCAAAGAGATTAAATAAATAAAATTGTAGACTTGATTTATGTGATGAAGGTATCTTATATCCAATTTAATTTTTCGTTATTAAGAATGAATCCCCTTCCACGCAACAGATTGTTATAAAATTCGGTCAAGGGCTGGAGACAAACGTCATAATTATTACCATTAAATTTCAGATTTGGTGAAAAAATCATGGCGGGCCTTTTTAACCGCCCCATGAGGACCGATTCACTCTAAATGACAATAACTTCTTAGACTCTTCTTGGACTATAAATTTTTAAAGTTTTATCCTTCTCCGATGAGTGGTTCCCAAGATATAAGCTAATAAAGAAGCTACACACATATATACAGATATACACATACATATATAAAGATTGTATTTTTGGGGTTCTTATGACGAAACGTAAAGATATTTTAAAAAATTGTTGGGTTAAATTTTTAATGATCATAATACTTCCACTTACTATTATATAATATATAATAAATAGTACGGGTAAGTAATAGTAATTGTTTGGTCATTTTTCTGTGGAATGGTTCATATATATGTTCTGAAAGATTTCCGCGTATATCCGCATATATATATAAAGGCTCTCCTCTCATTGAAAAATTCAGGCAGTTCAATAAAATAAAAAATGTATATTTAGATAGTTTGGCATCTTTGAATGGGCAGCAATCGATGGTTTATTGATAGAGAGGGCAAAGCGTTCTATAAAAAAAAAAAAGAGCCAGTTCATTTATTCTAACCTCTATTAATAAAGAGCTCGTCATCTTGGTTTAAGCTTTTCATCCGAACGGAAGTTGTAGCTCTAAACGATCTAAGAGAACACTTCTTTTTAAAGCAAATGTTCATGTATGAGATCATTCAGCTTCCTCCTGGAAATAAATGACTGATCCATCAATGATTTCGTGACCAATATATATATATTTATATATGGGGAGAGAGCAATGTCAACAAGACAGGCGTGTGTCCTGTTCAAACGGCTCGAAGGGCTGGCTGGCTACGTGCAAACATTTAATGGCAACATACACACAAACACATAGCAATATACACACAACATAGGCCAGCGATAGAGGCTAGCGTGTCAATATGAACTAAGTCCCTTTGTACAACGACAATGGCCGCAGAATTAGCGAGATGGGGCTTTTAACGCAATGGACGATATTTGTTACATGTGGCATCATTACTAGTCACGCGATCCACGTCACATCACGTCACGGTCATCATATATCCTATATTCTTTTTCTCTCCTCTAAACAACTTCAGGATTTCCTTTTGTGTTAGTTTTTTCTTTCATTGATCTCTATTTTCTTGGCTATAGCGTTTTTTATCTCTCCCCTGCCCCTCCAAACCTTGTTCTCTAACATAAGTCTACTTTACATTATTTCTCTCGTCTTTGTTTTAATTTATTTAATACTCACCTGTGTTATGTTGAATTCTGCTCACGCTCCCTATAAACCATCCCATTCTCTTTCCAAGTTTGTCCTTTGTTTTGTCTACCTCACTACTATTTTGGCTTACACGTTTGTCCTTATCCTTTATTCATTACAGTTAGTTTTCTAGAGTATACTTAAATTCATTAGGATAAAGACAACCATTTTAAACATAATGATTGGTCGGGGTGTATTCACGAAGTTAGATGTTACCGCATCTATAATTTTCTTTAACATAGAGTGAATTGTCTATGATATATAAATACTACCCCTTCAAATGTATACGGACAACTTGTATCTTTGATTAATTGATAATTAGAAGATTTAGATGAAATCCGAAAATAATAAATTTAATAATATGTCAAACATTATGAATTTTGGTGATATTGAATTTAATGTAGTTCTACTAATTATCCATTAAGACAAAACAAAAGATGTTGCCCAAATACTTTTGAGGGGTACATGATTAGGCCTTTATTCAACTTCATTTCTTAATCATTTTAGTTTAGAAATTACGATAATGTAATTATGTAATTTATTGATTTGTATTTGTGTAGTATTAGGCCTAGTCATCTAAGATTTGTTTCTTTAAATAGTTGAGTTAAATAAGTTTATTTATTTTTTACCCACTTTACGTTCTTTGAAAAATCTTTGAATTAAAATTGTTATCTGAAGATGGCCATACAATGAAGATAATTTTTTTTTAAATAAGCCAAAAAGAAAATATGTAGTTACGAAACATATGAACAATGATTCATATATGCATGTATTGTGCCACTACTTTATTAACTAACTTTGGGCACATAGAGTGGCCTGCCCCGAGGGGGTTTTGGGGTGAGAACTTCCCTCAAAAAAAAAAACATCAAAAGCCCCCGCTTCTTTAAACATTTCGCCTCCTATAACACATCCCTCATATGGGTGGAGATAGGCGGCAATCGCCCAAGGGCCACCTGTGTATGTGTGCGATAGTGTGTGTGTGTGTATATAACACATCCCTCAATTTACACTTCTAGAGATTATGCCACCGTATTATTAAACTTTGGCTTTTTTAATTTTAGAAATTTAAATAAATAATAATTATTATTATTATTTTTAATAATTTGTCTTAATCTCCAGTTAATTCCACCTCCCTCAAAAAAATTTATGGACACATCTCTGGGCAGATACATGATACTGATATGAAACTTCGCTTATTGAGAGAAAAATACATTTAAGCCGAAATGTCTTTAAAAATATCCGGAGATTTTTATTTTGGTTGCTCCTGCTTTTTATCTTATTTGATATTTTTTTATTATATTATTAAAAATCCACTTCATCCATACAACATATTTAAATTTATTATGGATAGTAAAACAATGGCGTAGCCAGAAGGGGTTAACACCCCAATGAGACTTGAAGTTAACTTATAGATATTTCAAATTTATAATGGAAGAATAAAATTTAAAGAATTCACATACAAAAAGAATATTACAATATATAAAGAAATTTTATTTAATATTAATACAGTAGGAACTCGATTATCAGGACCTCAATTATCCGGAGCTGTTTTTTTTCTCCAATTTTTTAAAATTTATATTTGATAAATTAGTCCATTCAAGTTTCTAATATAATTAAAAAACTAAAAGAGGGGGAGAGATCATGCAAGTCCTGAACCCCTCACCCCTTCACCATTTCTGGCTATACTAAATTTAAAAAAAAATATTTTCAATCCTTTTGTTTAAAAACGATATTGTTCCAGTTTATATTGTTTTATATATTACCGATTTTAATGAAAAAATTTTGCAATAGCCTACAATAAAAATGCATATACAATGTATATAAATGTTCATAAAAAAAAAAGCCTAATTATATTTGATTTTGACAAAGAGTCGTTAAAATGTTATTAATCCCCCTCCCCTGAACTTGTTTCATTTTCCTGTCACTTCTCATTTGATTGACTTTGAACCCTTTTTAATTGTAGTTTTATTATTAATAATATTTTGTATTTAATACCATATACGAAATATTAATTTTGATTTCTTTATTTTTCTTTTATCCAATTTCTTGTTTTATTTGACTTTGCATTACTTATTCTGTTCTGTTTTGTTTTGAGCATCACCTTATTCCGCCTTGTTTGATTTTATTCGTTCTTCTTTGATTTTGTTTGCTCATCTCGTCTTCCCTTTGATCGTCATGCTCTCTTGAACTCATCCTTCTCACCATATCATTGGGCCTTGTTTTATTTAACTTTCCCCCGGAGTACTTACTTTCCTTTGTCCTGACTTGGCCAGCCTGTTTCTTGCCCTTTGATATGTTGTGATTATCGGAGCCCGTGGTTAGGTCCTGCCTTCAAAGACGAAGAGCCTCTCTTCAAGGCGAGGCCTCGGGCTCTTCTTGTTCACCCCTCTCCCCTCTCTTTCTCTCTCTCTCCCTCCCTTTTTATATTTTTCCCTCTCAACTTCCACTTATATCACTATTTTTGGATAGTGAATTTTTTTATATTTATTTAAATATTTTTAGATGAATTCGAATTGGTGTGCAAAAGAAATATCCAAGTGTTAAAAAAAAGAAAGAAAATAAATAATATATTACAAATTATAAGCAGAGTGTTGGAATTTTATTTTCGTCAGCTATGCTGTGTGATTTTATAAATAACACAGTTTGTATCAGTTACAGCTGAGAAACCTGATCTGTGATAAATGTTATTCTCATATTTTATATTCTAAGGAAATAGATAATTTGTATATATATATATTTCTTAGTAAAGCATTTATCTAAATGTTATATTTGAATCCATTACCTGAAAAAAGATAATTTTATATTTTTTATTATTTACCATTACAGATAAGGCTATTACGTTCTTTCTTGTTTAAAGGATTAAATTGAACTAACTTTTTTAAAAATTTCTCTAAATTAATATTATCGATGCAAGAATAAACTTCATCTTAATTGTATTGTAATTTCTCATGCATTGTTAATCGTTTACCCGATCTGGCAGAGAACTTAAAGCCATAAGAGATTATGTGGATGAATGAATGAATTTAGTTTCCATTCGATCTAGAACAAAAGGAAAATAAAAATTAAAGTGCAAAGGAAGTGCCTATATGCCCAGGATATGCTGAATTCAAATGGCGGAGATCATATGATCACTTGGTCCATCTGAAAAAATACTCCCTAGTAACTATTAAATATATAATGACTACGCACTAGACCGTAAAAGAAAAAAAATCATCTTGGCTATTTACATTTTTTTCCATTGTTTAAAATTTTTAATTGTCAAGCTTTCACCACCAAATTTTACGAATATTGAGATCTCGTTGATCCAATTAAAAATCCGGAATTTTAGTCACGTGGGATTTTTTTCCCCACCCCTATTCGCTTTTGAAATTCAAATAACTCAGTTAAAAGAAGTAGAATTTTTAAACTTCGGGCTCAAATGAAAAATAAAAAAAATTTTCATTAAAAGTGAAATAGAAAAAATTTTATATTAAAATTTATTCATAGAAAAAGACAAAAGAAAATTCCAAATCAATATTTTAAAAAAATGTAATTTTTATTTTTAAAAAAATTTATGTTAGAGCGCAATTTATAAAAATAAAAAAAATTAGTCTGGAGACTTGAATGATTCAGATTGTAAAAAATTCAAAAAAGAAAATTCATTCAAATTAAAATGTCAATATTTCTTTCCTCTTATTTGTTTATATTTTCCTATTGTTACTTTTAGTAAATTTGATAAAGAAACTTCTGTTGCCACTATAGAACAGACTCAAAAGTGATCTTCGTTCTTGCTTTATTCCCATTATTTGGAATTGGCATTGAAAATCAAAAATGCTACCAAGTGGACGGACAAGCCGGCAAGTCGCACAGGCCGTCGATTAATGAAGGAATGAGAATTTTTATATGTTTGAAAATGATCATTTCACTAAATATTTTTTCGTAAATATCAAAAGATGGCAAAAATTGATAAAATGACATCAATAAATTACTATCTCTCAGTTCTTTATGAAAATTCATATTTAGATTTCATATAAAAGTATTTAATTGGACCAACTTTTGCTAAATATACGTTCACGAGAACTGGTACTTTATTGATGTACGAGGGTTGCCTTTTATATTTCGGGATTGCGCTAAACTAGTTCTGCTGACGCTTTTATCGTAAAATTTGACATTTTTGATGGTATACGTACTCAGAACGTATTGACATACGAGCGCTATTTGTGTAGTTTAC
>JAAAKE020154048.1:0-12486 GCA_010014785.2 Anisolabis maritima
AATGTTTGTGGTTTAATGATAATAATATTAAAATATCTATGAATATGATTTATTATGAATCTGATAATTATTTAAAAAAATATTTTTTTATTAAATAATATTATCCAAAATGAATTGTAAAATATTTGTTTTAGAATAAAATGAAATATGGTCAATTATGAGTGTTTTTATTTGTAGGTTCGGGGTATATGGTCTCAAGGGTCGTTGATTCTTTCGGGCCAGTGACACGATTTCCGAGATTTCGTGAGCTTAGATGAGAAAAAATCAATACAATATATTCATTTTCAAAAAAAAAAATATTTATTCAAAATTTTTTAAAATATCTTACCAGCTCAAAGCTAAAAGATTAATTACTATATATTTTTTATATTTTGCTTAGGTATGTTATATACATACATGAATAGTTTGAAATGACATGAGTAATTTGAATGACTGATGGTAGATAACAATTGTATATCGTGTGATCAGTAGTAGTTAATTAACTACCAATCAATGTCATAAGTTTGGTTCTCTTATTCTTTTAATTTATGGCTTTAGAAATATATTTTTTTTAAATCTTTGTCGGCATCAGAGGCCATCAAGGTTCCGTCCATTTTTTTTATTATTTTTTAAATCTTCTGAGAAGGGGTCCGATGCTGTTTCTGTTACTGTCAAAGTAATCCACATTATGAATGACGTTTTTTTTTTCTGAATCGAAGATCATTTAAACTCCGTTCTTATTTAAATTAATTGGAGGCCAATATAATTTAAATAAATTTTTGTCGTTCAGGACGGGAAGCTAACCTCTGATCTTTGATACATGACTCTACTTCGGTGCCAAGGGACAGTGGCTAAAAAAAAGTTAAGGATCCCTGGTCTATTTTTTTAAAAATTAATTGTTAGTTATTTGAAATACATTTTATTGCTTATCATTCTACTTTTTTTTTTTGGATCATAAAACAATTGAAAAATATTTTTTTTTAGAAAAATTCCGCATCCACTTAATAGATTGTTAGGAAAATTGATCCAAGACTGGAGAGGACCATCTTAATTATTATCACCGAGTTTCGAGCCTAGCGGTTACTGAAAAAATCGTGGTGCACGATGAATTTTGGGGTGTCATTTTTGGACAGATACCCTTCAAATTTTAATAGCTTCTTTGCCACTCCTAGGGCTATACATTTGTTAAGTTTCATTTTTTTGTGATGTGTCGTTCCAGATATTTAAGCCAAAATAACAACACACACATTAAGATATTTTTTTTGCATTTTTGATCTGAAACGTAAAATTTGGCGTGTCAAATTTTTTATGATCATAATACTTTTCCCTTGCTATTATATATAATATTATATATAATAGTGTGGGAAAGTAAAAAAAAAAATCATATCTAATTAACAAATGAACAGCTCCTATCGAATGCCTTACTCGTATTTTCGTTTCACTATAATGAAGTCTTAATTTATCACTTCCCATAAAAAAATAAATAAATTGATAAAAATGATTTTCTAAAATTTTCTAGTTAGAAAACTTAGAGGTTTAATTTTTTTTTATTTTCTCTCGCCTTTTGCAAGACAAAAAATGCAAATGTCTCTCCCGGGTGATTTACTGTTTCTCTCATAAAACACAAGAACAGATGGACCGTTTTCAAGCAATTTGATAGGGGACACTTTTTTTTTGTTCTCTTCTCTACCCTAATTTATATCCCTTCAAAAAGTGAATAATTTCAGAGAACCAGTCAACCAGCCCCATCTTAGAAATGTTATTTTGTAAACGCGCTTATACTTAGATAATTATCATTCAGGGTTGAAGGGGGGGGGGATAAGGCTAAAATAATTGCATGTCAATTTATCTATCAAACAATATGCTTATTAGATTTGAATAATGGCTAGTAATTTTTCAATCTCCAATTTAGTAATTAATTATCATCTAATCAATAATAAAATTCGTGATTTTCATATGCCGCATAAGAAAAGAGTTTTTCAATAACCAAACTATAACAATTATTTTATTTTATATAATTATTTTATTAATACTAAAACAAAATTTTTACTTGATTTCCTGAATATAAAACACCTTTGACCCCACGTAAATAAAAGTAGACAATATTCTTTTATATATATATTTATTTATTTATTTAAATGATTTTATCACTATTCTCAGTTCGGATTCCCACAAGTTAGGAGAAAATTTTATAAATCAAAAAAAGGATGAATATAAAAAAAGAATTCTTTATTCTTTATTTCTTCGATCTTATTTAATCTGTTTATATTCATCTTTATACTTACTTTTAACGACTTGACCTCTTTCTGTACTATAAAAGTAGTTATATTCTTTATAAATTTTATTAAATTATTTATTATTTTTGTTGGCATACATCTACGTCTTCCCGCACCTAAAAACCGAAAATTTTAACACTTATTTTTAATAAGGACATATCCAAAAATCCAGTTTTTTTTTTTTGCAAGGCCAGGCCTTTTTTTCCGCTTTCGATTTGACTCTCATAGAAATTGGAAGACCATATAGACTTTAAACTATTCTACGGATATTATAGTGTTTCATAGTATCATAATAATTAGCCAGTCATATTTCTAAGAGCAATAGGAGCATTTCAATTTTTATCCCACAGGTTCGGATCTGAACCTCTGCTTGTTATCAATGTCCTTACCTCTTACTCCAAGACAAGACGTGGAGATTACTTTATTTCTTACACTAACCACTCCTTTTTGTTTATTTTTTCTAGTTAGCTAATCCCACATCTATTTCAATGCTAACTCTCTAATTTAAATTAATTTGTCTTAAAAAGGTTATAAGAAGAGGTGGGGGCAAGGATGACCGGGAATGGGTCAGAGAACCCGAAACCGGCGATAGGGGTGTGTCATTAGAGCATGATACACCAGGGGTAACCAACCGGGGAATGATTTTTTTTTTGTTAGGATTGAGGGTTTTTAAGCCTTTAATTTAAGGCCTTTCCCTCAAAAAAAAAAAAAAAAAAAAAACAATTAAAATAGAGCCCTCAAATTACAGTTCATTTTATCCATCTAACATTCATATTTTAATCTAAAAATATTTCTCAATAAATAAAAATTTATATTATTATAATAATGAATATTGAAATTCCCAAAATATTTTAAATTCTCTATAATATTTTCCCAATTTCAATTTTTCCGGATCATATAATTTTTTTTCAACCAACTAATTAAAGAATTCTTTTCCAATTAAAAAACGATAAATAGTTTTTCACTAAACATAGATAAGACTTTTTTTTGTATGTTGAGGGATTCATCCCTTCCAATTGACACATGGTGAACTCGATATCCATATGTCGGTCGTTCGTCCGAAGAAGAAATTCATAAGCCAACAACATCTTCAATTCCTCGAAGTCACTCTTGAATGGTACGCGACTGGAATTATAAAAATCTTGTCATTCAAGATCGTTTGCACGATCCTATGAATACTGGAAGGGGACTCGGGTTCAATTCAAGGTCATATCTCTTGCCAATTTAATTAAATCCTTATACTCTCTAAATGAATATTATTTCTTATATAAAGTCAGACTATTTTATCATGAGGTGGATAAAATAGGTAAGACAATACAAAACTTTTTTAGAAAAATCTGATATGACTAAACGCACATCTAACAACTTTCTCTAACCCGTTCAATGACAACCCCAAATAGAGGGAATAAAGCAAGGACGAAGTTCTTTAAGTCTGTTCCATATTCGTTTTTTCTACAGTAGCTTATTTTTAAAAATTACTAAAAGTATGATTATGAAAATATAAAAAAATTAAGGAAATAAAGAGAGTCCTAGTAATTTGATTTTTTTTCGGGCATTTAGACTCCGTCCTTAATGAATATATTTTCTAATAGAATTATCAATTTGTAAAGAAGTATGTACTTGCCTATTTTTATCACTTCATTATTTTATTCATCTACACTATATTTTACATCGTGATTTTTTTCTAATATTCTATAAAGTACTCTTTAACATATATTTTTTCTAGAAAAAAAATCAATATAACTAAAGATGAACATACATTTTTTCTTTTTCTTTTAACGAGAATTTTATTATATTTGAACCCAAAAATTTGAAAATCAACTTTGTATTAACAGAAATATTTAATATTTTATTAATATTTTCAAAAAATCGGAATATCAAATCTCTTGACTTCATAATTCAAGGCACAGTGATTTGTCTCCTGATTGTTAAAATTTACTTAAAATAATTGACTACCAATTTATTTAAATAAATCTATATATGGATAACGGTTGTAAAAATTATATAGATTATATGTTATTATTATTATTATATTTATCGTTGAAAAAGAAAAAATTTTTCTTAATGAAAAGGACAATTTGAAATTAAAATTCTGCATAGCTACAAGATCTTCAATTTGAGACCATTCCCAACTCAATCCATTCATTTAATGATCCTGGCTTAATGGTTTACACTCCACATTAATATTTTGATAATTAAAATTTATTTAAAAACCATTTTAATTTACAAATTTAGTTATCATAAAAAATTTAATAATTTTTCGACATTTAAGGCCCTATAACGCTAGTATAGTATATGTATACATATCCGTTATCTTTGCATATTTTTTATCATTTATTTTGTAGCCAATTAAGAAAAAAAAATTATAACTCAGCATTTTAAGACTTTTTTCGGCTCTATAGTAGGATAGAAGAAAATCAAATATTTTTTATATTCTTCAGTTGATATGTTTTTATAATTAACTTGTTATTGAAAAATAAAATTTTTTGACAATTCTCTCTTAAGAGGAGAGGCTTAGAGCTCTAAAGAAAGTATCTTCTCTCACTGGCTCAACCAAGTCCCACTTCAAATTAGGACATCCCCTATATTTGTTGGGTTGCAATAATCCTGTGGAATAGATGTACGATTAGTTAACTACTGATAAATATACTAGAAAGAAACTAACTAAATTGAATAGATGCAGTTCAAAGGTGCATGTATAAATTCTCCCATCTTCTCTCTCTCTCCGATGTCGCTAAACAAGAGAACTCTATTCCCAAATAAACAATCTTTGAATTGAAATCCTGACATATTTATTATGTCTTCACTAAATTATAATTTAGTTGGATTAATTCGCCTGTTGTAATAAATTATAGGGGTTAAAAGTGTCTTCTATATAAAGATCCTAAATTCTTACCTTTTTTTTTTTTTGTCATTTATTATAAAATTGCTAATTAAAATTAAAGTAGCTATAAAAAAAAAAAGAAAATTATTCCCAGGAAAGAATCAAGAGATGTTTTATATAAATGCGAATAAACAAAATATTTAATATATCGACTGAATGCTAGCTGCTGAAATAGTTGGTGATTTTCAAACAACGCTCCATGAAACCCATTCAACATAGCAACATTCCAGATATGTTTGTTTTTGGATGGGTCTAATTCACGCCTCCTGGGCTCGAACCAGGATTTTCCGCTGCGAACATGCTTTACAACAAGAGATTAAGATATTATATCTCAAACTAATTCGGGCACACTAGGATGGATCAGATGAAAATTTGCCTGAAATTGCTTTAATATATTCCTATTGACTCTAGCACGTATTTTTCTAAAGAAATGCAGAATCAGGTTTATGAGCTTGATTCTCATTCATATTTATTTGATATGAAAAATTCAATTTATTCTTAAAGCCATTTTGGGGTTTCAGGCTATAAAGACTTACAACATTTTTAATTGTTATTATATATAATATAGAGAACTCTATTTCTCTCTCTTTTATATATAATATATATTATACAATCACCCAGTGATATTTATTTATTTATACCAATTGATATAAAATTAGTTTAAATAAATATTTATCGGTCTAGGACCTGAACCTTTTTAAGATCATCAATTTGGATAATGTCAATACCTCTAACCTTTCTGCAACGGGATAGCGGCAAAAATTCACATAACATAATAGTACTAATTACAAAATTACTCCTCACTTCTGGTATATATATAAAATTTAGTTAATTTAAAATTTTTGCGATGTAAAAAAAATTATTAATTAATAATTAATCAATAACTAGATTAATATTGTTAAATAAGTCATGAATTCATACACTTTCAGTGAAGGTTATAGAAACTCCTGTTAGGCAACATATGAAATTCAAGATTTCTTATTATTACTTTCTTACATATATATGTACATATGTAAGAAAATAATTATAAATAGTGAGAAAGTATTGGGATTGGCAAAAAATTCGTGTCGAGATTTTTTTGTTTACAATCAGATGAAATATAGAGCGTCAAAAGTTTTATTTATTTTATAGTAACTTATGTTATTCATCAATATTTATTTATTTATTTTGAAATTATTTATTATTGTTTTCAGCTGCTATGGACATTTAGACATTACTATAATTTATATGATTACAATATAAATCCGTCTAAAGAAAAACTTGTTAAAACGTGGCGACTGGAGACCTCACTCATACCCTTGAGCCTCCGAGGTTCAACAATGTAGGACGATTCGGGTGGTGGTATTATTCACCCAACAACAAAATTAATACTTGTTTTTGTGTTCGGAATTTTTGGTCATTTAGAGATTATAAATTATTTTTTATTTTTTTTTTTATAAATATATAAATTAAATTATCGGTGTCCTCCGGCGTGCGTTCAGCAGCCTTGTTCCTTAGGGCCATCCATCCCATTCAGCGCCACTTGGTCTTGCTTGTCAACAAAGATATTGTTGACTCTCCTGCCAAAATTAACAATATAATTTCTTAATGATTATATTTGAATTTATTAATATAATTAATAATATTGGACATTTTCCCAAATACTATCGAGTGCATAGATTTTATCTTTTTGCTTGATGTAAGGTAGGCAACTTAAATGACTGGCTAATGAATTTTTCTTCAGAGCTCCTGTAAAGCAGACTAGGGTCATTTATTAATTTATACCAAGATTATACATATAAGACCTCATATGTCACAGATAAAATTTTAAACCAAAGAAAATTCATTGTCTTCATTTAATCTCTATCTTTTTTTTTTATAACAAAATTACAATTCACAAATGAGTCCATTTAAATATTAATTAACTTGTAGTAAAATACTTTTTAGAAATAGAAACGCAACCCACCCAACAAATTTGGATTAAAACAACTTCATTTTCTCTGTGCAAAAAAAAAGAAAAACAAGGAGGAGCTGTTTTGTCTTTGAAGGAAGTCGTTTCATTCTAAAGCCCTCGGGGCTTTCCCTTTCCCTCTCTCAATCGGCATTTTTTTAATTAAAATTTTTAAGAAAACAATTTCACCAAAGAATAAATAATATAGTTATGAATTAAAGAAATCTATTCTTTTATCTCTCCATATAATGAATAGATGAAAGAAATTAAGAAGATATGTTCTCAAAATGAATTGAATGACGGGATAAAATTCTTCCCAGGAGATGGGAGGTGTTATTTTTAAGGCTAAACTATTCCCTTTAAAGTCTGAGAATTGAATACCTAGCAAGTTCAGATGATGAGATACACGTGGGGTAAATAAACAAGGAATTATTTTTTAGAAATGAGAGAGGAGGAAAAACGAAACGAATTCCTAGAATAAATCCGCGACTGATATACCTTAAACCAGGGTTTACCAAACTGTGGATTTGCGAACTAGCTGGGTCGCGAAAAAATTTTAAAATAAATGACAAAGAATATTGCAGTGTCAGAAAATAAAAGGTATACACAACATTAACGCTGTTTATTATTTATTATTAACGTACAAGCAAAATAAATTATATTTTTATACAGACAACTGAACAGAATGAATTTATTTTTATAAAATATATTTTATTTTACAAAATGTATTTAATTTTCTTAGTATATAATATTTATTTTTAGAAATAAATATTTACACGTTGAACTCGCAGTTTTTTTTATTATTTATATCATTGTTCTACATTAAGTAATTTAGTAATGACTTTTTTTCCCGTTTAGAGAGATTACTCAGGTGGGTGGCGAGAAAATATTTTTTCTAAGAGTAGGTTGCGGTTCATAAAATTTGAAAACCCCTGCAAAATCTAAATGACTAGCCCTTTGGTGCGTTTCTGTTTAAATAAATCTCTTCCAAAAACATCGAGGATGCAAAAAGGGCGTCTCGATTGGTGCTTTGTTAATTTGTTAATTTCTTAATTTTATAATAGTGAGAATATAAGTCATTAATTCATTTTATTTAAATCAAAATATTTCCTTGCTTTTATAATACTCAGAAAAAATGTCCTAATCGAGGTGCATTTCACAGGGCCTCTAGACAAAATTATTGCGTGGCCATCTTTTACATCTTCGATGTTTTGGATGATTTCACTTTTTGTGTAATTTTAAAAACTAATCGTATAATTCAATTAATTATTCCTTCAAATCAATGACCTCTCCTACAGGTACCATTACTCCAAATTAAAATTTTATATTAAACGTAGGTGGAATGACCGAACCTCTCCTCAGGTTATCTCTGTGCTCAAGAACTAAATAGGAGGAAATGGTGAATTTGGTGAATATATTCAATAAAATGTGAATAAATTCAAATCCAAATAATAAAAACAATTTAAAAACATATGACTATAATATATTGTAATAAATATATTTTATAAATGTTTTAAAGAAAATATTTAAGAACTAAATTTATTATTAAAAATGAAATTTTTATACAACTCTAGTACTTAACAAAATTTATTATAGATGTAATCGTAGGCAGTAAAGGACTATATATAATTCCAAGAAGAGACAAACTGTTCCAAGTTGACAGTTAGTGTTGAAGTGAGCACACCACTTTATTTAGTTATTCAATTTTTTTTTAATGGTTAGTAACATAGATATTATATGATTAACGAATTCAGAGAAGAGAGTACCAGAAGTTTTACAAGTCACATTCATATAATTTTATTAATATTTGCAAATATTTCATTTGACAACGTTATGATGGGCCCTTGTCAATCAATAATAATAATAATAATTAAAGGACATGTAGCCAACCTTCAATAAATAAAAAAAAATAATAATAATTAAAATATTTTCTAAGTTATGAGAGATTGGAGGTGTAGAAACTGGCAGCCAAGATTATTTAAGTTTTCTATTTTTCGACCTCGATAGATACCATCCTCACGGACCAAAAATTGGCATATAAGTAATCTGTTCAGGCGAGAGATCTGATAGTTGCTGCCAAAGGTATTATTTTCATAGAATCTTTTAACTATTATTGGATCCTGAGAATGATCTCGACCAAGACTAATATATCGGCCCATAAAAATCTAAAAAAACTAAATAATTTTTCTCCTCATCCATTTTGTACTAAGGATGGTTCAAAAATATTTGCAAATAAAATGATGATGATTATTACTCTTCTTTTTTTTTTTAATTTTTATTTGTCGATTAAATTCCTCCTCCCCATGGACTCGAGCTACTCTATTTTATCTCTTGAAATTAAAAAAGAATAGTTGAGTAAATTCTATAATTATTTTTAGGAATTAAATTTCATATTCCTAAGCAAAATAAATGAACAAACTATTTTTATTTACGTTTTCAAAATCCTATCATGATTTGTATTTTTATTCTATAGATGTTCTATTGATTCTCTTGTCACTTTTTTGTGAATCAATGTCAATCAATTTTTTTTATTTTATTTTAAAAGATTTGAAATTTTTTCAATATCTCATACATGATTTTTCCATTTCCTACTCAGGAGAAAGTAGGCAGGCTGACCCCTACAAAGGCGTGCTTATGTAACCACTCTTATTTGATTTCAAAAACTAACACACCCCCCCTGATGAATGTATTTATTCATCCTCCTGCGTTTAATTATTCCCCAGAGCCAAGAGAGGATTTAACTAGAGTTGGTTCTTTTTTTTTTTACTGATTTTATCCGCGATTTATGACCACACCACAAATCCGTACTTTTTCAGATTTACGTACTATCATTTCTTCTTCTGCTATAATATTTTATTTTATTGTAAAATTATTCTCCCTTCCTTCGGCATTGGATTTTTAGCTACCTTTTAAATTGCCATTAAATTTCCTTCCTCTATATTTATTCGCTTTTAACTTGTCACGAAGTGAAGATCTTTTAAAATGACTTTTCATATTTTTTTTGTGATTGTTCTTCTTCCTTCTTCTTCCAACTGCAACTTTTCTAATAAATTGCTGGGCGTTTGGTCCATTTCCCCCCCCCCCCCTCACCCCCTTACTCTCTCTCGTAGGCGTCTCCCTCTCACTCTAAATTCTCTAGAATTTATTGAATGAATTTTCTGACGAATTTTTTTCTTTATTTGATTTTATAATTGGTTCTTGAAATTTTTTTTTAATTGGTTTATTCGTATAAGAAATTTGCATTTGAAAACTTAATAAATCTTTACTTCTTAACACTTTTTTTATTCCATGAAATAGAACTAATGCGTGATTTCATTCATATATTCAAGTAAAATTTAATTTTGCCTTGTCCTTTGATGCAGAGGTAGCGATCTCGCCTCACGTACCAAAAGTCAGTGGTTCGTTTCTCATCCTGAGCGAAAAAATTTATTTATATTGGCTTCCAATTAATATAAAAAAATGAAGTCGGGCGGAATTGTCTCAGATGCCGAAAAATACTTTTTGAATTGAATTTTCAATCAAATCTATAATCAGTTCCATTTAAACAATTATTTATCTTTACTGTAAATCAATTCACTCATTTTTTTTGGGAATGTGAAGATAATAATCCTTCTTTCTAATTATAAAATTTAATATCTGGATTGATCATCCATTCCAGGCGTTGATTGATTGATGTGACCAAAATATTTTGTGGGTAGAGAAACTCGGCTACGTTCACTAGCTCATTACTTCCCCTCTTTGAAATTTATCTTTTCTTTACTTAGGCTTAAGCTTATTCAGAAACGCTCCTAAGAATAATCTTAGGATAATTTTTGATTAATTTCTTTTATAAAATTTTTGAGCTAAAATTTTACTTAACTGTTTAATTAAGAGACCTGTGAAATAGAAATTTAGGAAATTCTACAAAAAATAGTATAGTCAAATTATTAATAATTAATTTAAGATGTTTCTTAAAAATGTTCATGAATATTCTCTTGGTAGAAAGGAATATTTTCAATATTTTTTAGTTCCCCACACTGGGAATCTCTGAACAATTCAAATTTTTAACTTTTTTTTTTTTTTTATTTATTTTAGTGATTTTGTCAATTTTAACAAAAATCCAAAAATTTAGATCAGGAACTTTTAATAAGATAACTAAATTTTCTTCAATAAATTGAATATAAGATCTTCAAATTCTTAATCTTTTCTAATTCTTAATTATAGCTCCCTATTTTATAAAGAATTCTTTAATGTAAAATCTCAATTTACATGATAAAAAGAAATATAATTAATAATAAATAAATAATAAATAAATTTATGAAGATACTATTTGTTTTATGTAGATATTTGTTCGTTTTTGCTTCTTGGAACCTAACCAATTCACTAATTAATTTTTATTAATTGCCCCAGTTCTTCTAGAGAGCAGACCACGCAAGTTCAACTGTTAATTTCTAGGGAAGAGTGCTTGAAAATGTGCATACCTTAACATTTGGAAGAGAAATTCTTAAAACTGTGATCTTTACCGAATTACATTTTAATATATCCTGAGCGAGAATTATTTATAAAAATAATACACTAAATTTCTAAATATTATTTCAAGTTTCATTTTATAAAATATTATATTTTATTCAAGCTTTTTGTAAATATGGGAACATTTCTCAGATTCGAAAGTCAATATATTTTCAATCATCCTATGGAGTTTTAAAATTAATAAATAAATTTTAGTACATTTATATTATTCCAAATTTTGATTGTCTATTTTTCTTTTTAAGTCAAATCGTGGATCATCTTTCTTTTATAAAATCCACTTTTGCTAGACCTATGTTAAATTTTCTTGACGTTGACGTTGAAATTCGCAAGGGAATCAGACAAGGGCTGATGAGAGACATCTCCTCGATCTAATCATTAAATTCCCACCGAGGCCTAAATCATTTGTTACTTAACAGGGCGCCACTCAGATGGATAATAAAGTTAACGAGAGGAGGTTCAAAAAGAATTATCACTGTCTCGAGGGTCCTCTGGGGACCACCAAGACCTTTAGCATATACTCCTCTAATGAACTATTTGATTGGTATTATATTTATGTTCTCAGGAGATTCGTTTATGAAAGCTCTTTCTTCTTCTTACGAAATTCTCTTTCGTGTTTATTTTATCTCTTTTTATTTCTAGTGCGAGATAAACTTTGAAGTTCTATATTTTTAATTCTTAATAACTCTTTTCATAAAAAAATAGCTTATGAAATATAAAATTCCTTTTAATAAATAAAATATATTTTTTATTAACATGAGTTCTACTATTTTGAGGTGCAAAATGATTAAAAGATCTTTTTTTTTTTGGACCGTATAGGTCCACCTACCGGGGTCCCCGTTTATTTACCCGAGGCGCTTACGTGTACGGAGACACACACCTCAAACCCAGCCGACCTCTGGCCGTAGCCA
>JAAAKE020154059.1:0-12485 GCA_010014785.2 Anisolabis maritima
ATGTAATTTAAATAAATTTTTGTCGCTCAGGACGGGAAGCGAACCTCTGACCTTTGGTACCTGAAGCTAGACCTCTAGCTCTGCACCAAGGGACAGGGCAAAAAAAAAATTAAATTAAAAATCAATTTTTCTAATTGAATTTTCATCAAAATCGTTAGAACCATTTACAAAATTAAATTTAATAGATTTACTAGAATAAATAACTGTATGTATATAAATTTATAATAATAGCCCAATTTCCATCAAATTTTGTACATTTTTTCTATTTAAAGGAAGAAAATTTAAATACAAATGAGAGAAAGGGCAACCCTCTAAACAATTATGTTCAGCTGCCTTCCACCAAAGCTAGGCGCAAGTGTCTCAATAATATTTTATTACATGTACTTTTCTTTTAACCAATCCCATTAAAGTTTATTTTATCAATTTATTTTATTTCATTTTTATATATATATAAAAAATAAAATCAACCCTCCCTCCCCGATGCCCCTTAAATCAATAGTTGGTTATTTATTAATTTTTACGATCCTATTATCGACATTTTTATGACAGAAAAAGATGATAAAAAAAAATTCGGCCTGATATAATAAATTTGTAATTGGATGATATAACACTCCCCCCCCCCCCCAGATCTTCTTCTCTGTCTTTTTTTATGGCCTACTTAAATCATTGACAAAACTGACTATTTTTACTTTTTATTTTTTTTGTTGGAAGTTTTTTGAGACAAAAAAATTTTTCCGATTTTATCTTCAAAATGATATCTGTCAGTAAAATTTCTAGTTTTTGTGCAATAAATAATTTAAAATGTTACAATACTTTATGTACTCCCTAGAGAATATAATGAATTAGGAACGAAAAACCATTATTTTAATAAAAACATTAACAAAACAGAAAAATATTAATTTTTTAATAAAGTTGATTAACAACAGGAAACACAAATATAAACTTCGCCTTGGATACTAGTCTGGTTTCCTCTACTATAATGCAGAATTCAATCGATGTAATTTGATATAACTTAAAATAAATAAATAAAATTGTTTTGGTTGGATGGCATCCGTCATGTTGGAAGAAAGGCGAGAAGAAAAAAAATTCATTTTCTCCTATTTAGTCTTTATTATAAATTCGTGTTGAAGTTTCAGTCGCGTCTTCTGACCATCATCAGGACACGGTCCAAAGGAAGAAATGATTATTGCTTCTTCATTAGGTTCCCCTAGAAAAATCCTATAAGGCATTAGTTGTGCTGATTCCAAAACATAGATTATGTGACTCAATGAGATCAATGCGAATGCTTCTAATACGATATATATAATTTATAAGGAGATGAAAATGCGAGAGAGTCATCTCTTCCTTTCGACTGATGAAGATCGGAAGAGGCGACCGAAATGTCACCACGTCAATTTATAATAAAAGCTAGATAGGAGAAAATCATTTTTCTTCTCGCAATTCTTGCAACCTGGCTGTCATCCATCCATCCTAAACAATCACATAAATCATCCAGCCGGTCACCTACTTTTTTCAACAAATAAATATTTTATTTATTTATTAATGTGAATTATGATATTATTATCAATCAATTGAATTTTAATTTAAAAAAAAAATGGGTTTTTTATATTTATATATATTTTATTGTGTATATAGATAAATATCAGAACAATAAAATATACAATAAGAATTGAAATTATGAGTGGATAGAATAGAGTTGACGAGGGTTGGGAGGGGGGGGGGGAGTGCTTATCAGTTTCAGCCAGATCCCATAAAGCATTACCAATTGCCCTTTTACTCTCTATCTCTCTCTCTCTCTTTCATTCTACTGTATGTATGTATATTTGACCTCTAAAAAAGACTATCAATTTAGGAAATTCAAAAAAATAATAATTATGCTATTTTCATAATCAAATATGGAATAATAAAAATAAAGGAGAGATTAAAAACAGCATGTTTTCACTTGCTAGGAGATAGTCAACCCAAATGACAAACTCACTAATGGATTTTTCGATTAATTACTGCTCTAAAGTAGACTACGCATAACCAGTTGTTAAATCTCCCTAGAAAAGTTTAACTCATCAAAAAATCCATTAGTGAGTTGGGCATTTGGGATACGTTCCAGATAACAAAACACGAAACTTTTGCAATCCACGATACGTATATAAATTTATTATTCACTCTAATCATCTATGAAATTCAACAATAAAATTGACTCATATTGTTGAAAAAAAAATTGGGCTCGGTTGGAAATCAAATGTTGGTCAGCTACGGACATTTATACCAGATCTTGGAAGAAAAATGTTAAAAATGAAATAATATAATAATGGATCATAAAGGGCAATTTTTTTTATCTCCGGATAAAAATCTGGTGTAAGTAATAAATAGCATAACTCTTTAACTTACAGGAGGTAGGCGAAAATTGTGTGATGTGCTATTACTTACAACATATTTTTTATTTTCGTTTAAGCCTAAGGGGTAAATGTATCCAGGTTAGGAACCGTTGGTTTAGAATATGTTGAAAAATAAAGAAATTTATAATAGTGAATAGTTTAGTGGCTCTCTATCTTTTCATTAGTGAGAACCACTTTAAAGGATGGTGGTCCACTTAGTTCTATTAAAGTACATACTGCTCTGGGTTGCATCTTTGGGTGTGGAACCTATTTAAAAATAAATTTGTCATCCTTGTTAAGGTTTTGACCAGGTTTTCCTTACCACCCTCGGGATGATTAATGCCTCGGTCATGAGTTATTCCGCGCAATGTTTAATTATGTTTTTATCTTTTTCTTTTGATAGGAATGAATGAACATGTCATTTGTTTTGTTATTTGTTGTTGTTTTGTGTTATGTAAATTTTAAATTTGTATTTGTGTTTGTTTGGACCTAATCACCGAGGACTTGTGCCTCTAAGCAGGTCGTAAATAAATTTATTTATTTATTTACATAGGATTCAAACATTAGGTTTAAAGAGCCAACTTTTGAAAGACCTCTCTCTTATTACCACTTCTTGCACTATTAAAAAAAAACCAAATATTCTAATAAATCGTTATTTTCTTAAAATGTATATTATTTATTGAGAGGCTCGAAGTGATCAATACCCATGATTTATTATTAACAATGAATCATTAAAAGACTTGCAAGTTAAATTTATTTTAAATGATATTGAATATTTTAATATTTAAATAATAATCTCTATTCCCATTTATTTTCATTTTTTATGCATAAATTTCAATATTTTATGTAGCCTACCTAATGTAGCTAAAATATATACAGCCACTTTCCCAAAATAGTTGACATTAAAATTGGATGAAAATTAACTAAACGAAATAATAATTATATAAGCCCTGTCCCTTGATGTAGAGGTTGAGCTCACGCCTCAAAATATATATATATATATTAGATGTATTTAATGGCTGTATAAAAATTGTTGAAAAAGATGAAAAAAAAATCGAAAAATTCAGCCTGAGTTGTCTATATATATATATTATATTTATAATATAATCTTACGGTTTGGGTTTGAACCATCTTGTTAAAGCAAAGTCGTTATGTTAATGTAAAAGGCATTCAGCTATTTTTACTTTTTCTTACCTATATATGACTCAAAGATTAGGTCTTATGTTTAACTGTAAAGATCCAATTTTTGAATATAGAGTGAGAAAGTATTACGATTGCAAAAAAAAAAAATCGATGTCGAGATTTCAAAAGAAATTCACGTTTTGAGGTGCCCTGAGTCTAAAAATAAAAAATGCAAAATGGGCTCTCTTTATCTATTATCTCTCCGCTCTATTTCTTAAACTACTCTAACGAAATCGATTAAGATGGCATTAAACGGGTTACCTAGGGGGCCCGATGCAAAAATCTGGTGTGACAGCACATCACTTAGTTTTATTTACGTTAGGTAAGAGAAAGTTGTGTGATGAGCGTTTTTCATACGAGATATTTTATAAAAATTGTTCATACAAAACTTTCAATAAATAGATTAATTTATAAATCTCCCATAATAGTAGGAAATTATTCTAGGTTTGTGGCTGTCCGTAACTCAGAAATGTGTGAACGAATATGAAGTCAGCAAGTAGGCTTCTTTCGAAATAAAACTCCCAAAATGTGAAAAGTTTCGGCTTTAATTAAATAATGCCATTCTCAGTCACTAGAAATGTGAGCCAATATATTTATTTTGTAAAGTTGCTGATTTTTTAATTGTTGGTGCTAATTTCAGCATTAATACCTGAGGATGGCTTTTTATAATTAAAACGTTTCACATTTTGGGAGTTTTATTTCGATTGAGGCTACCCTGCTGGCTGAATTCCTCTCCTTTCACACATTTCTAATTCTTCTAGTCTTCAGGTTTACTCATATTTGTAAAATTAAAATTTTTTATGAACAAATTTTCTTAAACACAGCTTCTATGTGAATAAAAACTCTCAAATTTGTTTCATTAAAGTCGGAACGTTTCAACAAATTTGAGAGTTGTTATACGTAAATGGTGCTCACTCCTCCTTTCCTACATTAACTATATTATACTACTTGATTAAAAAAGATAGTAAGTTATTATATTTCAATTTAAATATAAGGTATCAATAATCTGAATAAAAACATGTTCGTAATCCCTATGCAACGTGATTTAGCAGAAGTACAAATAAGGATCACGGATGCATTCGTTGGTCCGTATGTGGCAAAAACTGGTTTGCTCTGTAAGCTATATGCTTAGAGAGATTCTGCGTTGAAATGCGTCGTGCCATAGTTATTGCACATTTAGGGACTTATGAAATTTTATTAGCCAGTTGAAATATAATCCATCTGATCTATTTATTTATTAAATAATATTTGATTTTTATTTTAATTTAAATAAATATAATATATTATATTTCAAAAATTATATATATATATATCACATTGCCAACCAATATCCATTTAATAATCAAATAGCCATAAATTTGCAAAGCTGATGACGTTTTATTTGAATAATGACGTCATGGAATTGAATGGACATGGACACAGGTGCATTTGTTCAGTCGTTCGATCGATCTTTTGCATCAATATATATATATATATATATATATATATATATATATATATATATAACAAAATAATATTTATATAGATAACGCAGCTGAGAGATGGGGAAGGGAGGGGATAAAAAACAAACACACAAAAAAAAGGTGTTAATTGCATAAATAGTTGAAAAAAACGTGATGAGAGATGAAGTCAAACAACAACACAAAAAGAGTTAATACAGAAAAATTAATCAATATAAATGTCATCCGATTTTTGAAACAAAAATCACATGTCTAATAAATCTTTAAATATTTATGAAAATTTCCCATTGTGATTTATTTTATGATTAGGGAATTTATTGTTTAATCTGATGGGTGAGTGTTCGTCTGTGTGTATGTGTGAATGATAATTTTACATTATTTCTTATGAAATGATCATAAAGAATACCTATAATCGGTTTGATTTGCTTCGCATTTTTAGTTGAAGGAAAAATTGTAATTTCAATATCACATTTATTATTTATGTTAAACATGTTTCCAATTTTTACCTTCCCGCACTCTTATAAATAATATAGTAAGGGGAAAATATTATGATCATGAAAAATTTAACCCTCCAATTTTTGAAAAATATCTTTATATTTGGAGTCAAAAGGATCCCAAAAATACAAAAAATCTTAATGTGTCTGTGTGTAGGCTTATTCATCGTAAAATGTTGAAAAAAAATTATCGCTCAGGATGGGAAGAAAACCATTGACCTTTGGAAGGTGAATCGAGACCTCTATCTTTGCTTAAAGGTACAAGGGCATAGATTTTTTTTTTTGTCTTTTCGGCATCTGAGGCCATATAGAAAACAGCTAACTCTTAAATTATTATAATAAAAAAATAAAAAATAATTCATTTTAAATTTGAGATTCCCTTATGAGGGGAGATAAGAAAAAATGCATAGATAATGAGAAATAGTATTAGTATTCTTTTCATGGCTTCTGTGAGACTTCTTTCGGGGCACTTACTTACTTATTCAAATGAAAACCTTAAAAGAGCAATAAAATGCCAAAAATTTGTACAATTGATTTGTCAGTTGGCAGGAGTTATCCTTGTGGTTCAAAGAATGACCAACAGGTTAAAAAATTTTTAAATTCAACGAACAGAGCAGTCATGACCACATAGGGAAAATTAGGTGATTCCAAGGCACAGTCGGCCGTTCGTATTCAGAGCATCATTACCCTGGAACGCTCTCCCATTAGATGTGCGGTTGTCGGTAAGCCTGGGGGGTTTTTCAGTGACTTCGGAGTCTACTAGGCCAGCAGTGATTCTGGTGATTAGATGAAAAAAGAAAATTTTTTTAAATGCTCATATGAGGCAATAACAGTCTCAGACTCAGAGCTTGATTGATAAATAAATAAATAAAACATATGACAGAGAAGGAAGCAACGTCAGTGCAAAGATGGTCGTCTCATTGTTGACATGCTCCGCGTTAGAACAGGTATACGTGGTGGATTTTTTGAGTAGTTAAGGTGTTAACTAGTTGAAATTCATCACATGATAAAAGTGTGTTTCCCTGCACAAACGATGAAGAGGTGCACGAGTGGCTACAGTCATAAACAAAATAATTCTTCTCACGAGTATCAAGCAGTGGAATAAGTGCATTGCATTGCATGTCATAAAGACTACGTCCAAAAATTTCTGTATTTTCTCATTTCCCTTATAATAAATAATATCCGTCTGTCGGTCCGCTTTTTTTTCGATTTGATTTAGCTTCTCTTTGATATAATTAATTGAAAAAACTCCAGGGAGGGTTAATTTTTTTATTTTCCAGTGGATTTCAAATTCACCTCCTCCCTCCTTTACCTTCTGGTTTATCATTCTAAGGGTTTTTATTAACTCCCTGCCTTATAAGTTTCCATATTGCTGGTTCTTTAAAAATAGTAAAAAAATTTTCATTTTAACTATCAGTTACTAATGCATTACAAAGGATTTCATTTTCTCTTTGCATATGACTGGACTCGATTATCACCAATAATTTTTTTATTTTTTATTTTTTTAATTATAATTGTAAATTGAAATGATAATAAAATTTATAGGAAATTCTGTTTTTGAATGGAAGAAGTCAAAATATTCTATCCAATTTGTTAAATTGGTTTGACTAACACAAATATTTGTATAGTTTGTTTTTATAATCTCTTTATTTAAACAAATGATGATGATGATGATGATAATCATTCTTAATTATTCAATCTAATAGGTTATTTTATTTTTTTAAATTAAAAATTTATGTAGATGACACGTGATATGCGGTTTTAAATAAACATGGAATAATTATTATATATACGTACGTACTGTATGTTAGCTATAATCTCTAAATAGATCACAAAAAAAAAGTATTTTAAATAAACGAGTTTCGTTGAATCAAAAAGATACATTCGTTTTGATTATAAAAGAAAAAAATCATAATAAAAATATTTTGTTGACATTATTGAAAATATTCATGTATTGTTATATTGCCATTGTTAATTAATTAATTTATATATATATATATTGGAAATTTAATTTGATTAAAATATTAAAATTATTATTAAATAATTATTTTATAACAACAATATACAGACATGGCCAAAAGTATTGAACACCCTTAAATTATTAAACAAACACAAAAACTATTTCTTATATTTTTTGTTGTATCATTCGTTCATCGGCAACTTAAAAGTAAAAAGAATACAAATATAGATTTGATTGACAGTCATAAAACATGTGAAATCTTAATACATTCTCGCAATATAGTGTTCAATGGCTCAAGTGCACTGGATTACTGGATTATTCAGAAGCCAGATCGAAAACGAATTACTATGGAATGCAAATGACAGAAATTTGATCAGATGAACTCAAATGAATTAAAAAGACCAATCTCTGCGAGAACAACAAGAAAAAGATAGCTGGAGGTTGGATTAAAGTCAAAAAAAGCGGCGGCTGTCTGTCAACAATAAAAAGGCACAGTAGGCTCTAAAACACCGACATTTCACTCAAGAGGATTGATCCAACCTTTCATGGTAGGCCGAATAAAACTTAAAAGTAAATTATTAAATAAACATACATCTTGTAAACCTAAGCTTTATTTAATTTAATAAATTATTATTATTTCATCCCTTCAAAATATCTTAAGTATTTGAGTATAATGAGGGTGCTCAATACTTTTAGCAATGGCTGTAAATAACCCTTGTTTTGATTAATAGTCAACTTCAAACCCTAGAATAATATAATCTTAAACATTATCAGGAGTATATATCAGCAATATTTTAATCAAAATCGGCCAAACGGAAGTCATATTTTATTGATGTCATTTTTCCACTTTTTCTTTTATTTTTTCAAAATTCGCTTCAACAATTTTTTTATAAATTTCTTAATTTAATAGAAGTTTTTTATGATGGCTGTTGTATTCAATTACGAGTAGTAGGACAGGAATCCTTGGATGCTGCCTGGGGTTCCTAGTACTCGTAATTGAATAATAATAGTATAGTAGTAATTCATAATTTAAGATATATATTCTAATATGAGTACTAGGACAGGAATCCTTGGAAGCCACCAGGGGTTCCCTGTATTCAATTACGAGTACTAGGAACTCCAGGCGGCGTCGAAGGATTCCTGTCCTAGTACTCATAATAGAATATATATCTTAAATTATGAATTACGAAAACCTAAAAAATTGGAGGAGTAAAGTTCAAGAGCTTTGCATACTAAAACCAGATTATACATTTTATACACAGGAATCCTTGGACGCCGCCAGGGGTTCCTGTCCTAGTCCTCGTAATTCATAATTTAAGATATATAAAATGTATAATCTGGTTTTAGTATGTAAAGCTCTTAAACTTTACTCTTCCAATTTTTTAGGTTTTCGTCTCTATTTTTGTTATTATATTTATAATATTTCAGAAAAATTATCTATATAAAAGTTATTCTAAATTTCATTTTTTTTTTTCGTAATAAGAGATCTTTGAATCAAGAGTGCCTAGAAATTCTCTCTGGCCATGTGCCAATTGATATTTAGTTAAAATAATATATAAATAATAAAAATAATTAAGTAAAAGTTAAGTGGCAATATCATTTTTTTTTGCATTTTTCCATTATTTATCTATTGTCTCTTCAGTGATTTGTGTGAGTAACTGATACGGTGTGTTTACCTCTAGAGGGTGACTTATTTAGGTTCCCGTTTCCTTCCCCAGAAGGAGACATCACTTATAGTTGGATAAATTTTTTCATGAGATAGATTTGGACCTGAGTTGTCTTCAACTCAGGATTAAAAGCTTAGCAGTTTTATCCCTCGACTAAACGCCGATATATTCATCTTTTATTATCCCATTATTTTAATTAAATTAAAAGGAATTAAAAAAAAAAAAACAGCCGATATTACTTTCATATGCATTTTATGAGACCTTTGAATGAGAGAAATGAGAACTACGAGAATAAGATTAATGCCTCCCAATATAAAATTTCTGTTAGAAAAATATTAAAAATTGACAAAGTAGGCTTCTTTCGGCCCAGGAGACTTATACTAGTTTGTCATCCATTCGGGGACTACACGTCACTCATCAGAGTCTGCCTTTTATCTTCATTTCCTAAAACTAGGGCCTTCCTTCATATTTTCTCTAATAAAAAAAGTGAAAGTTATGTGGTCCTACCAGGCTAATAGGCTATCTATAGTACTAATTTATAGATTTGATTTGATTTTTAAAAAATATCAATTTTTAATATTTATCAATATGGATGGATAGAGTGATAGACACACTGACTATTGTTGTTGTGTTAAACTTTGTATGTTCTCTCAAATGCGTTATTATTACGATTACGTTTTGTTCATAAACAGTGAATGCACTAAAAACATTTGTTTACTCATCAAAAGCTCATTTAGATAAAGTTAAAGTCAGAATAATACTATAGGCTACGTAATTTAAGCGTCCACACAATCATTGCATCAATTATGCAAAAGAGAGAAAGAGAGAGAATACAACAATGAAAAGAGAGAGAGAGAAAGAGAAATAGACATAGGTATGTTTATTCTTATCTAAAAAATTATACATCCTTAATTGGTATTTAGCGCATTCTTGACTCATCTTTTTGAAAGAAGATAAATTAATATATAATAACTGGAGTGTCGGCCTGAGCAACTTCCATATAGAAAATCGAAAAGAAATTTTGGACATTAGTAAGAGTCCAAAATATGAAAATATCGCGATCCTAAAATTCCTTATTTTTTCATTTTCATTTGGACCGTATAGAATCACCTACCGGGGCTCCCATTTATTTACTCGAGGTACTTTCGTGCACGGAGACACACACCTCAAACCCAACCGACCTCTGTCCGTAGCCATCTATCGGCACCCCGTGAAGTTATTTTATTTCCTAACTCTAACTCCTCCTCAATTCATTTCTAGCTAGCTAACTACTTCTAATGGTAATGCCACTCCCTTCTTTCCAATCTATTCTATACTAGGGAGGATGTCCTAGATTGAGGAGGGACTCCTTGCAAAGAGTGCATCATTGAGATGAAACCCTTCTTTACGTCCCTTCCATAGGATGGGGTGTCCCAGCAACTCCCTCTCCTCGAAGAGTTGCCTGAGGACTCTATTATCCAATGTTCCAATATAGACTGCCCGGGATGCGAACACCAATCTCCTTTGCAGAACGGCGACACCCTAACCACTCCTCCAAAGAGCCCTCCGATTTATATATATCACTAGCCCTCTTTAATTAACAATTTTTATGCCTTTTCATTTGCGAGATTTAATTATTTTTATTATTATTTAAGCAATTATTTAGATTTGATTTTTAACAAGAAGAGATAGGGCTTAATTCTATTCAATGATTTTCTATATTGGATTTCCAAAAAAAAAAAAAAAAAAAAATCAACTATTAGGCAGGAGTTTAAATGCGGATGAGTTTTGTGAATAAGGAAGAGATAAAGAAAATGGCACCTAGGAAAGATAAATTATATCAATTTTTTTCACTTTAAGGTGCGTTATGATTCCACTAAGGCTGACTCTTTATTGAGCTTTAAGTGCAAAGACAACATCACTTTTTAAAAATCTCCTTCATCTAAGAATTATATTTTTAATTTTTCAATTAACAAAAAAAAAAAAAAAAAGGTATATCGATAAACCTGAATGTTTATACGCCAATAAAAGTCGAGTTTGTTTTTGTTGTTGTTGTTGTTGTATTGTATTTAATAACTCCGGGGTATCTCTATTGTCTTATTTAATAGGCATACATATACAAAAACACAATGTTGAACTTTTATATATATATATATATGTAGAGAGAGAGGCAAATGACCCAAATCGAGAGGCTTTTATAGTCCTATTCATACACAATGCATTTAACCAGGTGGTGGTTGGGATTGAGAAGTGAGAGAAGTTGTTTAAGGGGAGAGGAGGGGGAGGGAAGCTTTTAAATATTAAACTAATTTTCTAAATCGAAACGAATAAAACTTGAAATTATTAAAGTTTTTAATATAAAAATAGAAATTTAGATAGAATATCACTAAACTCATTTAAAAAAAATAGTTTTTTTTTTTTTTTATCCATCTCAAAGTTGATTTTTTATTTAATAACCCAACAATAACTATATCAATTTGGATAAAAAGTTTTTTTCTTTTTCTATTTTTTGGATACGAAAAGAAAATAATATTTGACAAGAGAGAGAGAGTCTGATTTTAAATACATATATATATATTTTTAAAGAGGAGAAATTGGTATAAAGGAAATTTAATTGATTAAAATTATTAGTTTTGAATATGGCCGGCGGAAAAAATTATGAATTATGTATGGCCTTATCATAAGCATTTGGACGAAATTGTCTGTGTACCTACTCTAAGCGAGGACTTGTTGATTGTTACTTTCTCTTTATGTAATAAATACTATAGGGAAAGTGTTGCGATTGCAGGAAAAACCGATGATGCCGAGATTTCAAGGGAAATATAAATTTTTATAATTCCTATGTTTGATAATAAACGAAATTTAATTTTCAATGTAAATTTTTTTTTTATAATTATAAATATTTTCATTGGGATAAATTTGGAATGCAAAAATTGGTGCTACCATTATTTACTTATAGTGAACTGATATATCACAATAAAGAAAGAAAATCTGGTGTGACACATTAGTTTCTCTAGTCTAATCAGGAAAAAACTCTCTAAATTTGAATCAAAATTCAACAAATAGTTTTAGGATATGTAATAAAAAGAGCCGGCCATAAAGGGGGTGCACTGCACTTTTAGAGGAGGTAGGCACGAAACCTGAAAAAAGGTCCATTTCCGAACAAGCAAAAGATGAAGTTACAGAGTGATGTCAGAGGCTATATATATAAGAAAAAGTAAGTGCTTAGTGAGAGAGAGATGCGCAATTTTCAAGGGTGTAGAAATACATAGTGGGGTCGTATTTATTGAAAAGGATTGATTGTTGATATTATCAATACTCACACCTAATGATTCTGCTCGCTGCGTATTTGGACCAATATAAGCAGTATT
>JAAAKE020154070.1:0-12484 GCA_010014785.2 Anisolabis maritima
CCTAAAGACACAATCCCAAATGAAGCCCCCGGAGTCTACGAAATACCATGTTCCAAATGCCATCGTTCTTACATAGGGCAAACTACAGAGGTGACCAATTCAGGAACATAAGATTATTACGAACATAAGATGGCATTAAGAAACTTCGACACAAAATCGGCCATCGTTAAACACCACATTGAAACAGGACACAACATGGACTTCGAACATTGTAAGACACTAGCATCCATAGACAATTACAACATCCGTATCATACGAGGAGCCATCGAGATAGAAAAACGACCTACATGTCTTAACAAGAGAGATGACGCACGAAATCTCTCAACGGCTTGGAAACTGTTAATTTCCGAACAAATACACCCGAACAAAGCCGACCGAACCCGAACCCCCTCCACACTCCAAACCACCTCTACCATCACTTCCTAACACAAAACTCTTGAAAATGGCTCCAAAAGGAGAGACAAAACGTCAAGTTAATCTCAACAATCAACGCGGACCAACCCGGGAAAACATTATTCCACATACAACCAACCGCGGAAACCTTCCAGAAAATATATATATATATATATCACTTAAGTATAAAATAAGTATAAAATTGAATTTTATTATTCATAAATTTTAGTCTGTTGTCTTGCTGAAATTATTAATTATAAAATAATATATTCATTTGCTTTTGAACATAATAATACATACCTTGATGTAATTTATCTCGATTCCTTAATTTGGTAAATTCAAGATGTGCACAAGTGGCAAGGGTTAAATATTGGGGTGAATTCGAATAATTTATATAATTCCCCGAGTTTGAAGTGAAATAGTATCCGCTATTATATCTGAAAAATCAATAATCAGTTTCTAAAATACGCTTGCTATACATGTATATTAATAAAAACTTTTTTTTAATGAAAAAATAATATAACAAAAAACATGATTTAAAATGTTTTTGAGATTAAATTTATTTATAGTAGTGCCATTTTCGGAATTCCAGAAATTTTCCCACTAAAACTGCGCAGACCTCTCCATTCCATTTCAGACCAATCACAGAGTCCCTTCAGCACTCTTTATTTATTGTCTATAAGAGAGGTAATTTAGTGGAGAAGGGATCTGCACGATAGCCCGGATAACAGAATATCCGGGTTTAATTCCAGACTGTTTTCAATTTTCTCGAAGATGTGAGTTAATAAATATTAATTATATGTTTAAAAAAATTATTTCAAAGACCAAGATGATATATAGAATTTATTATTTATTAGAGATATAGAAGGCTACGGACATGAATATTTCCCTGAGTTTCTTCATCTCAATGAAATTCCAAAAGTGGCTGTACTATATATATATATATATATATATAAGATTATTACTTTTGCAAATGAGTTGAACGAGTTCTTCCTATTTCGTTGATTATATATTTTGGCGTAGTATTACGATAGAAGAAATGGTGCGAAGAAGAAGAATGCGATTCTAAACAACTTGATAATGGTAAACTGTAAGCAGATGGGCTGATAGCTTCACGAGAAGAACTTACAGGAGAGAGGTTAATCCCACCTGCTTGAAGCATCACATCGTTTGATGACTTTTCCTTTTCTATAAAAAATACCAAGGGGTTTAAAATATATTTCAAGTTATCTTTACTTAGCAAGTTTAAGTATCAAGAATATAAAAGGGTGATTGATTCAATAAAAGCGATCAGGTGATCCCTAGTCGACCATCTCCAAATTTGGTGTATACTTATCATTTCTTGAAAAAGCCTAGAGATTTTGATGAATTGATGAATTGAGGCATCTACTAATTTAGGTGCAAAGAAATGCGCTAAGTCTTATCTTTGAAAAAGTAAAAAATTTATTAACGGAGTCTGTTTGGTGAACCCAACTATATAGATTCAATTTTAGAAAGGTCTCTCTTATTGGCGCTTATTTCCCAGATAAAAAAATCCAGTGGTACCATATAACTTAATTATTTAAAAAATTTTTCAACGAGATATCAGTTACCATTATTTTCAGTCAAATGGTCAGAGAGGCCTTCAAGCACGCTCATATCAAATTAGCAACGACTAGTCATATAGCGAAATTTTTTTCTAATTTAATGGATGAGAAGGCAGGTTCAGCAATAATTCAGCCTTTGGATGCTTAATAAAAAATCAAATTTGATAGATTTAGAACTAGATTTACTGGTTTATTCATCATTCCCACACAAGAGACTTTATCATAAATTAACACTGTCGTTTCTATATGTATACATTGTCATATGTAGAATATTTCAAATGCAAACTGACCAACTTTGTGCATAAATACAAAGATCAAATTCGACTGATGATGAACCAGTAAATCAAGTTCGAAAGGTCTCAAATTTGAGTTATTATTAATCATCCAAAAGCTGAATTATTGCTGACTCGTCTTCTCATCCATTAACATCCATCCACAGTAACAATCTTCTTTCATCTTTCTATTTTAAAATTTTTAATTGGCCAGAAATAATTAATTAAAACAGTCTTAGTAGGGTAATCAAAAAGTAAAATAGAGTTGTCATATTTAAGGAAATGGATATTTGCAAATTTGGCTATATGGGCGGAAATTTTATTTTAAATCTAAGGATTAGGTTGGAGTTTAAATTTACCAAAATATTTTTTTTACGAATAATTTATTTTTAAAAAAATATATCGTGGTTGATATCATCGTTGTGTACAGTTGAGAGACTTTTTCTGAAAGCATATTGCCTATCATTTAGAAGGCCGCAAAGTTCCAAGTGGGTCATGATTTGAAGACTGAGGTTTTTTCCATAATTTTAATAATTTTTGACACTATTGAAGTTAAGGTTATTGGGTGATAGTTATTAGGCAAGGAATAATTGCCTTTTTTTGGGAATAGGCTGTACCTTCGCTAGTTTCCATGATTCGGGAAAAACTTCGGTGACGAATGAGTTTATACAGCCTAGATCAGATTGGGCTCAGTTCGGGAAAACATTTTTTGATAACAATTTATGGAATACCATCAGGCTTCGCAAATTTACTATCGCCAATACCTAAATGATTTTTTTGATTTGTTGGGGTCTAAACTAGATTTTTTACATTATACTACTTCTAGAACTATAGGTCGGTCAAAGGAAGAGAGAGCATGCTCAGAATCCCCTCTCCATAGGTAGAACCTTGAATAGGGTTAGAAATTGGTGAGGGGAGAAATACTGCTTGGATTTGAAGAGGAAACTAAGTTTCCTAGCAGCAGATGTGGCGAACGTAGAAATATGGTCATAATAGGAAAGATCCGAAGGAAATGAGAGTTTATACAGCCGAGATCAGATTGGGTTCAGTTCGGAAGAGCGTTTTTTTGCTGATATCGATGGAATACCATCAGGCCTCGCAAATTTATCTAGGGCAAATTCCTTTATGATTTTATTGATTTATTAGGGTCTAAACTGAATTTTTTCAATTATTTCTAGAACAAAGGTTCGGCGGGTGGAAATCGTTGTACTTTTCCATTGATAACAGAATTAGACGCGAAGAGAGAAGAAAAGGCTTAGGCCACTTTTCCTTCGGGCAAATTCAAAGAAGGAAATGAAGATGAGGTAAAGTTGCTGCCAACAGCTTTGACTAGGGACCAGAATTGACGACTTCCATTTGGACAGGAAGCCAGTTGATCGCATTTCTTTTGTTTGAATGCTCTCTTCGCCTCATTGATGTGGCAGAGATTTCTGGCCTTACGGAAGCTATCCAACTCAGATGGGTTTTGGTGTTGTTGCCATTTGGTGGAGGTTTTGTTTTTTGGCACGAATGGCCTTTTCAGATTTGACAGTAAACCAGGTTTTGAAATTGCTTACTTTCCGGACGATTTTGATGGGTATGAATAGTTCATTCCCATGTGATACAATACGCAGATTGAGAAGTATCCTTATTTTGGAAATGCTAATCACCCCAAGGAAACTACGAATAGAAGTTGCAAAGTTTGTCTAATTGGGCTGAAAGAAGTGCCAAATTCTCCGGGGAAGGGGAGAATATGTTTTAGGGTGTTAGCAGAGGATGATTTGGATTTTAGAATGACAAGTCTGTGATAGAAATGCCTAGATGAGAGGTTACTTTAGAAATGTTTGAGACTGGATTGCAGGTAATGAATAGGTCAAGGAGATGAGGATCGTTAGCTGAAGTGTCAGAAATTCGGATAGGTTCACCATTGACTTGGGAGAGATCACAAGAATCACCAAAATTTTTTGCCCTTTCTGCAGCTTCTGTCGTTCCTGAAATTTACTCGGCATTGACACTTTTTTACAGATATTACTATGGTCGATGTTTTGCCGAAATATAATCGATTATTCCTCCAAATGCGACATTTGTCCACAACAAGGGAGTTATCGTCCCAACATCCCAATGTCGTTAAACTCGCGACGAGTAGAACAAGTCACTTCTAGTCTTCCTTTATCCCCATTATCTACCGAGACTGGAATAACCTCCCTCTTATCTTTTCTAAAACTTACAATCTCCAATTTTTCAAATCCAACCTCAACAAGACTCAACTTTTTCTTACTCCTGTTCTTCGTGGTTGCATGTGACCACTGGTCATTATAGGTCCAGTGGACCCTATCTTCCATATCCAAAAAAAAAAAATCTTTAATTCTGAAAAAAAAAAAAAAAAAAAAAAAAAAAAAAAAAAAAGGCTAACTATCTAATGCCGGAATTATATCTGCCGAGTGTTTAATAAATATTTTTGAGGATTGGAATAAGTTGGTTCATTAAGAGGTTTAAATTGAGTAAATTTATTTATTATTCATAAATAGGAGCTTCCCAAACGACGAATATTTTGATATCTTCCCAATAAATAATGGATTTTTCAATATTAGATAGTAAATTATTCCCTTGTACAAAGGATTATCATAGTCTTCATCCCAGATCCTCGGTTCCCCGACTTCACATCCCGCCGTCAAGGCCAGGGCCTCCTGAGTCTGGAGTGCCTCTACAATCAAGTGCTTCTCCAAAGAGCCATCAAGGTTTCGAAACGGTCAGATCCCTTCCTACAGATGATCCATGAGATGGCAGGTGTGAGAGCATTTCTTTACAAGGCAGCAAAACAGACCGCAGAATCTCTAGGGTTGGAACTGGACCTGACGGGAGGGAGGGGACTCCAGGGTAACCTCGCTGATCTCCGACCCTTTGAGGTTAGACATCCCGTCCCCCAGAGATGCGGAACATAAGATCTTACTAAGGCAGCACATCGAGAGGCCATTACATGGAAATTTCTCCCAGGGAATTGAAGCCTGTGGTCTGTCGTCAACAGGCACATTTAGCTTCCAGATGTCAGCTGGTCTTAGACTGAGGGAATCATCCTTGCCTGCAAGGATGGCGTGATCAACATACTCTTTTACTGCCGACGAATTGTAGGGCCTGCGGGCAGCATGAAGAATCTTTATACCATCTTCACTCTGCCGAGGTATGCTCCCACTGCCTATGTGTACCGTCATAATGCGGCATTGACGGTGTTGCACTATCATTTGCGCCACTCATACCGTGTGGATGAGACACCTGTGCTGCCATATATTGAGTCTGTTGTTGAGAATGAGGGATGCCGTATTCATTGGAACTTTTCATTCTCAACTACCCAGCTGATCCAGGCCACCAAGCCAGATATTGTCTTCTTTTATTTTAAGGCTAAAATGATTTACATCATTGAATTCTCGGCTCCAGCCGAGTCGAATATCGAAGTCAAAGAGGTAGACAAATGGACTAAGTATCAAGATCTTATGGCCGAACTGAGACAGATGCATGGAGGTTACTCGATAAAAATAGTGGTCCTTATTATTGGCGTTCTCGGTGGAATGAATGACTCGCTTCTTTCCAATCTCAAAATCATTCCGGCCTGCAATTAGAATGCAGAAAATATTGCAGGGCGGATGCAAAAGGCAGTAATGCTCGGCTCGCTCGGTTTACTTCGCCAACACGATACCGGTTTCCAGTGACTGCTGACTACCCTTGTTGGGAGTGCAGCGCTGGAAATAAACAAGTCCATAGGAGAACTTAGATGTGTCGGAGCTCTGGGGAAACCTATGGAAGAACTAAAAAGGTTCAGAGGAAGACACAATAATAATAATAATAATAATAATAATCAATAATGATTGGTCTTGATGCCAATAGTTTTTTTTTATTTTTTCTTCTTGAGGGCTTTTCAATTTTCTCTTCTCTCCACACCAGGCTAGTCTTACTACACAATGTATCCATGAGATGGTAACTCTTTCTGGAGCGAAAAAAAACCATGTTACAATACCAATAAAATTTTACAATAATTTTTAAATCGTTTGTTGTTTTAGGTCTGTGAATAAGTCTGTAGTTGAAATCGAGTAAATTTCAAATGCAAAATATTTAGAAAAAAAAGCAATTTTAACTAATTAAATATGTTCTATTCTATTCAATGACTCTTTGTTATCTCTCCACGACCTTCATTATCCCTCTTTCATATAAGTCCTGAGATTTTTGGGCAAAGAAGTCATCCAAGTGGTTTTTTAAGATGTCAAGGGAATAGAAGATTTTGTTATACAAATTGTTCTGTAGCGCCCAGAACAAGTGATAGTCTTAAGTAGAACTTTCTAGGTCCAGACTAACGGGGGTGCACCAAAACATCCCATCCCATCCAAACCGCACTAACTTTTGCCGGGTTATTAGAGAAACGTGTGGTTTAGTATTGTTGGAATTTCTTTAATAATTTTAAATTGGGAGTTTTTTTTTTCTTTCTGAAAAAAAAGTAATAATTCTAGTGGCGCAGTTGGCACTCCCGCGTTGCTAACTTTTTCTCAGCTCGAAGCTCGTATGCCATTGCATTTGCATTTGCATTTTTGTTTACACGGAGGAATTCGTTGCCTAGAAAAAGAAGAGATATTTTACGTTTCATCGTACCCTTCTCTGCACTTTTATCCTTGCTTTGTCCTTTGGACTTCTCTTTTTATTTATTTTTATTTGCCTTTATTCTTTTAACATTAAACCTACCACGCGCGGTGAAATGACCATTTTTGAAATTTCGTTGACAATTTCCTGTATACAACGTTACTGTATCGCCATATAACTTATTGACTTTTTTTATATTATACATACAACCCATTTTTCAATAATCAACTTTCCTTATTGTTTATTTTCTGAAAAAATTTCATAGTCTGTCTTGCCTACCACGAGCAGTCATTTGATCGCTCACGGTAGGAATAGGTATACATTAAGTGTCGGTAGATTAGTGTTAAAGGCAAATAAATTTTATTTTTATTTTTTATATTTTCCCGAGGTATTCAAGTTTGAAGATCATAGCCTATCATGAGTAGTTCTTTGTTCTTCTTCAAATGTTAGATTATTAATTTTCTTTATTTTAGAAAAACCAGTAGATTTTTTAAAATGCGAATCTCTCTAGCCGCCTCTACAGCTTAAAATCTTTAAGAGGATTCTCTTTGGTGGCTTTAACAGCTTTCTGCGTGCAGCCAATTGTTAAAAACCATTCTCTCTCGTCGCCTCAACAGCCTCTACAGCTAAGAGTTTAGAGATTACTACTATTTCTCTGTAGTAGTCCTTTGAGATTTTTATCAGGTCGAGCTCGCCTCTTCACCTTCGTCAGGTGATTTATCTGAGACCCGGCCTTCTTTGAGATTGGGGATTCTCGCTCTTCTTGGAATCACAGAGTGCCGTATCTTGCCACACCGATAAAAATTCAGAAATTTATAAAACACAAACTTTTATTTTTAATTTTTTAAAATTATTTTAAAATTTATTATTTCCTTATAAATTCTTTGGAACTTATTTTATTTTCTTTTTGGTTAAACCGTCTGACTCAAATTTAAATTAAATGGGTATAAATTTTCTATTTGAATTTAATATATTTTTTTTAAATTCACGTTATCAGAACTGGCCTAGGTGATCTCACTACTTTGTCCGGGGAGGGGAAGGGGGGAGGGAGCAAGGGGAGTCTTTCTCTATTCCTTTTTGAATTAACTTCTAGGAAGAGTTTTATTTAACTGAAATAAAAGAAAAGATGAAACTCGTTCCTTCATTTCACTGAATACCTCATTTCTATATAAATTATTTTTCATTATAAATATACTTTAATTATCAATTATCCATTTTTAAATAAGTTCTAGAAGGAACTTAATAATCCTTTTTGATATATATTTATAATAAAAGTATTTGTAAATATAATATTTAAAAAAAAAGATAGGAAATAATTATTTTACATTAGATATACAAATGAAAATATTGAGTGAATTGAATCGGAAAATTTTTTTAGAAAATCTTAGTTCTCAAAAATATTCTTAATCTTGCGGCTTTTAGATAGAAGAGATATCTTCTAAGGTCAGGGGGAATTCACTCAAAAAATCTCAATCATATTTTTAATTTTTATTTTGCTTTGAAATTTTAAGAGATAGAGACCTCGTATTGCATTGATAGGATGATTGATAAATACTCATATTTATATATGATATATATATCAATTTATTAATTTCTTAAAAACATGCTTTAGGTTCCTCACTTTCCAGTGGTAAATAAAAAACCTGCCAAATATTTTCTTAATACGTTTGAAATTAATAAGCAGCAAAATTATAAGGAAATATTTGGTGTTCTCTTTCCACACTTGGCTCCCTCAAAACTTTTACTGTCTAACTGTCATTCAGGCCAAAAAAGAGGAAAAACCCGAGTTTTCACTTGGCCCACTGGGGGCAAACGGGGAAAATGAAAATAGTAATTTAAGAAATGAAGGAATGGAAATAGTTAAATTTCTTTGTCTAGTAGTAGGAAGTTTAATAATTCTTTCAGGTGTTGTATGTTGAATGGTTTTGAAATAAGAAATTTGATTAATTTCGGATTATTGGCGAGTGATATCTTTTACAGTTTCTGTGATCTGCCATCTTGAGGCCTGCAATTAAGTAATAATTACTTGTTAAAACATGCTAAAAAATTTTAGTTATTGTGTTTTTGAATATTTAAACAAATAATTTAGATTGCAAACCTCCATTTTACATTCTATTTTTTTTTTTGTTTTTTATTTTAAATTATATATATATAAATAAATAAGTATTCGTCATGTTTTTTAAAAGTAATTTGTTGATTTTAAGATAAAATAAATAAATTGCTTAAATTTTTTTTATTTATTGGCTCTTATTTTTTAATTTTTTTTATTTACCTCACTCCTAAAAATTCCTTTATGTAGCTGTGCATTAAGAAAGATTAAAAATTAGAGATTTAAAAAAAATTACAATGTCATGAATTTATTTGAATCTAACCTAATAATAAAATAATGTCAAATAAAAATTGTATTGGTTTTTTTCAGACCTGGATCTAAGTCATTCATCTTAAAAACATTTTTAATAATTATAACAAATGGAGACAGCTACAGAAAGGAATTTATATGAGTGAGCTAAATACAAAAAAATAAGGAAATAAAAGTCAATGAATACTAAAAATTCTAACAAATTATATATTAGATATTATTTTTCTTACCTTTAAAACAAATCACTTTTATAAAACATGACAAACTTATATATATAATTTACAATAGAAAACAACAAAGAAAATAGATAGATTGTAGTTTGCAATCTAAATTATTTTATTTGAATGTTCAAAAACACAACTTTATGTAATAATTATAATTTTATAGCATGTTTTGACAAATAATTATTATTTAATTGCAGGCCTTAAGATAGCAGATCACGGAAACTGTAAAAGATATCAAGTCCTAAAATAATCAAATCAAATTTATTATTTCAAAACCATTCAATATACAACCTGTAAAAATTAGTAAATTTCCAACTAATGGATAAAGAGAATCGTAATTTAAATTAAATATGGCTATTTTTTAATAAATTGATAATGCATAAAATAAAAATGGATTAAAAAGAACATATTTACATTTAAAATCCGAGAATTTTTTTTTAATAAATCTTATGAATTAACCATTGATCTACCATTAAATTTTTTTTTTTAAATATTCAAATTTTGAACTTATTTGAACTAAAACTTACTTTTAAATAAAAATATATGGACATAGAGTTGAGAAACTAATGAAGCTATGTGAGTTACATGTAAGTGAAAGATATGTGCCAAATTTGAATTTGGAGATGGTTCACCTAGGACCATGAGATCAGTTGATATGAAATAGCCCTTCTACATCTTTTTTGTGATTGTGATTAGTAAATAATATAGATAAAAAAAAATTATTGAGAACAGTATTCAGTTTTAAATAGAGAATAACTCTGCTAATTTTAATTTTTTCCGCATTGGAGTGACAAATAGATATTTGTTGGTATTAAATAAATATTATCCAATCAAATTGTAAAATATTTTTTCATCGCATAAAAGTATTTTTATATTAAAAAATAAAAATAGAATAATAAATGGGCAAAATGACAGAGCATGATAAAATAAAATTTTTTCTAAAATTAGTTACCTTTTTCAAGAGGAGGCCTTGGCTTTTTCCTCTGTTTATGTTGATGTTTATTTGTTGGAGATACTCCTTGTCGATGTTTTAATTTCGTTTCAAGCTCTTGAAGAGTATTTAAAGATTGTTTATACATAATTTGATGTTTCCTCCTAACAGCTTTGCTTGATGTTGAATCATTTGCAAGGGATAGTGCAGCTTCTGCAATTCGAGACTGGATTTTCAACTCTAATTCTATGGATGCAATAATCGATTCTTCTTTATTATTTAATTTACTCCCAGCGTTAATAAGATTTTCGGGGTAAGTAAAAGCAGTGCCAACTCTCCTTCTGAAATGGGGAGGAGACTCTCCCGGCTCTAATGGTATCTCTGCGGGTAGAACGCCTGTCAATTCCGCCTCTTCAATGCATAATTGTTTTAATTCTATAGTTTTCTTTTCAAGAATTGCCTTTAAGGCTTCTTTCCTTGAATTCAATTTGGCTACCATTTCAGTTTTGGCAGCGATCACTGACTCCGTATCATCGTTATCTGAAAACCATTATTCAGTTAATTTTTATCTTAATATTTTGAATCTATTTTAAAATTTTATAAATGAGAAATACTTACCCATTTTCTCTTAAAAAGATATAAATTAGAAAAAATATTTATATTTTTCATTTCTCTTCAAACTAAAACAAGAAATTACATTAATTTAAATTTATTAAAAAAATTATTTTTAGACATAAAGAAAATATCCATTTTTATGAAAAATTCTCATTTTGAATTATATTTTATTGATTTAAACCAGAAAAAAATAGTAAATTTGTAATTAGATGAGATTATCAAACTGAAAGGTCATAATTTATTTTAAATAAAAGCTCTTTTGATTTTAAATTTAAATTTGATATTTAAAATAAATTTTTGGACAGATTATAAGTGGAATTTTTATTTAATAAATAGAAAGGAAAATAAACAATTCTAACCTAAGAGAAGTTGATTTATCAAAATAAGTTAAGCCTCCTTGCAAATTCATTTTTTATCAAATTAATTAATATACTAAATGAAATGTTAAATAAACACTTAATTAAAATTAATATCAAAACGGTTATAAAAATAAATTTAAAAATAAATCAGAGTATTAAAATGTAAAATAAAGGTATGAAAAAAAATGAAATTAAAGAAATTAAAAGTATAATCAAAAGAATTGTGACTTTAATGTACCAAAGAAAATTAGAAAATAGAAAAGAGACATCACAATAAAAAATAAAATAAATTTGAACATACAGCGCCTCTAGCAGTGGATTACTTTTCTAAAAGCGCTATTTTTAAAATTACTATGACAGTTTATTTTAATAAACAAGAGAAGAATCTCATCGGTCAAAAAATATGCAAACTTCTTTTTGTTCTTTTCCAGTCATTTAAGATATGAGGACATAGTATTTATTGTGAATGTAATATATTAATCAGACTGTGGAAGTGCATATCATCAAGTTTATTAAAAAATCTGGTGTCCGAGTCTAGCACTTATGCCTCCCTTCTGCAATTTTATATATGTCGCCCCCTTTTTTATAACTCTAATATATGGCTATAGGGGCATGTTCTATTAACCACGTGAAAAATAATTGAATAAATGGAACGTGACATGATATATATTTAGAGGGTCGTTTCATGGGTTTGCTTGCAAGTGATAAAAAAAAGAGTCGAAAACCTTTTAAAGAAAATCCCAAACATAAAAGACCTTAAGGAATTCCAGGATACAATAAGAATTTTGAGCTATAATAAACAAACTGAAAATGAAGTTAACTTACCAACTTGGACAACGTTCTATAAAAATGCATACGCTCCTTGAAGTGAAAAACAGATGCTCCCCACTCTACGAACTTTGGCCGATACGAACAAATCTTTTTCCAAAGTGAAACTTGTTCAGAGTCTTAAATAAAGAAACGGAGGAGAGTCGTCGTAGGGAACAAATCTACATGATGCGATTTGCGATAACTCCGCGTTTTTTTTAGATCGCTCAGAGTCATTGTGCATCTATAGTCTAGCGCAGGGCTTCTTAAACTGTGGGTCGCGACCCCCCTGGGGGTCGCGAGACTACTGAAAGGGGGTCGCAAAGATCTGATACT
>JAAAKE020154081.1:0-12484 GCA_010014785.2 Anisolabis maritima
TCTTAGATAATTAGCTAATAAAATGCCATCCTTCATTACAATACAATTTCATTTCGAAAAAAATAAATATAAAAATGTGAAATGAAAAAAAAATTTTCCTTATGTCAAACGATGTTATAGTAAAATTGGTTTATATATGATTCAACCATATTATGTACATTATTTATAATAAGGAGGAGGGAATTTTGATGATTCAGATTTTTTATTGAGTTAAAATAATAAATTATATTTCCTTACTTGTTTCTAATTTCGGAGAAGATTTCATTTTTCGCAAATGTTAAATCAGCTAATGGTTGACTAGAATTGAGTTTTTCTTGTGTTGAAAGTAACTCGTTTTTATTGCTTATTCGAAAAAAATGATGATCCCCGATGACAAAGCGATCTCCATGATGCAACAAAGTTTCTTCTTGAATAATTTTACCATTGACCCGGGTATCTCCGGACAATGGCTTTACGAACAGTTTGCCAGATTCATTTTGGATCTTACTAGAAAAAAAATGAAAAGAGTTTAACAATAATAGGATTGCATAATGGAAGTTAAAAAATTAACAATATTTTTTAAATAATATTTTTTCTAATTATTTGTTCATTTGTCGCTTTGCCTTCGCCTATGGATATAAGTATGCAAACCACACAGATAGACCATAAGATAAATTATAGGTTATTCATTTATTACAATATTATTAATTAAATAAATTTTATTTATACCGCCGTCAGTTATATAGTAATAATTACACCGAAAGTTTTTATTTTTTATCTTACACTCAAAAATAACGAGTAATTTTTTACCCTAATTAGAAAAATGAAAATAAAAAAATGAAAACTTAAAACTTTCACTCTTATATTTATATTCAGTGATGAATTCTGACAGAATAAGAGATTTGTATAACTTTTGATCCTATTTAGTCGTTATTAATTTTTCCGTTTTTTCTTTTTTCTTTTTTTTTTTTTTATTTTATTTAATTTTTTGTTTGATTAGATTATAGAGTAAAGAACCGACGTAAGAACATTGGTTCTACTTCCAAGAGTGCCTTATCTTTTTCATTTATTGTTACTATTAAAAGGAAAAAATACAAATAATGAAGGAAAATTAATGATTGAGTCAAAATAAATTTTAATAAAAAGAATATATTCTGTTTCCAAAGTTACGGACATTTTTCTGTAACAAATGTCAAGAGAAATAGACGATGAAAGGATTATGCACCTAAAAGAAAAATATTTTCGGTTGAAGTTTCGGAGGCAAGAGACGCTTTTCATCAAGACGAAAAATTGTTAGCAATTACAAATGAAATTAAAATATATTAAATACAAAAAACATGTAATAGTTAACAATTTTTGGTCCTGAGAAAGGGTGAGATATACACCCGAAACATTGTGGAAAATAAAAATATTTTTCTTTAACTGTATAATCCTTTTATCTTTTCACTATTATAGATCTATAAAATTTCTCCATCGATAAAAGAAATATACAGATATTGATAAATTATTAGAATATGTCTCGCCGATTTATTCCAAGAAATTAAATAAAATATGTAAATTTGTCTTGTATATTTATAATCCATGAGGAAGGACACGACGAGAGTCCGAAACGATGGTGACTATTTATCTTCTTTTTATTAAAATTCATTTCGTCCGAACCGTCTTTCTTGATTCATTGTTAAACAGCTAATCAGTAAAAAGCTAAAATCAGTAATACATCTATAAAATTAATATTATGAGGAAACTTCTTTCTCCATTTAAAAAGAAATTAGTTGGAATTTTTATTTTTGGGTTTAGGAAGGCAAAATACAATTTTAAGGCGTTGAGGTTTTTTTTTAAAAATAAAAGAATTGTCGTCGCATTCGAGACATTTTTACTGAATTGTGATCATTTTCCAATAGAGAGGTCCAATATTGGACATGAAATATATATTTAAAATTTTTTAATATCAAAAATTTCAACGATGAAAAAAATATTTATATAAAAACCCCCAAAAAAAATTTTTATTTTAAATTAAAATATATATATAGTCATATTTTGAATTACCAATGTTCAGGATGCACTGAAGGTCCACTAAGATTGACAAAATTTTGAGTTTCTTCCCCTTCAATATTGCGACCTACGAGAATTTGACCTTCTGGTATCCGGTAAAATATCATTGCACTCGCAGGATCAGCTCCGAGATTCACAAGCCAACAACCGTCTATGAGTTTCAAACGAACTGAAAGTCCTTCGCAGTCGGTAATTTCTGAGGCGCAGGTCATCAGGTGGGTATCATCTGGATCTTTTTCTTCGCTAGAAAAATAAATAAATTGGAGATAAAAAAATAAAAAATTTGAATGCCACTTGAGGAAAATGATGTTATTATGATATTCATTTCAAGATTCAAATTTTCGGATCTTAGGCCTTAGGTATTCAGTAACAATCCTAAGAAAATTTTAACTTTGGGGGATTTCTACTATGCTTTATGTAGATTTTAGTATTATAAATTAAAATTTTTCTTTAAGTGAAAGTACTTCCTTAAGTCTCTTGATTAATAGTCAAGGAATATCATTAGCTGTAAAAATTCTATATTAAAAAATATAAATAAAATTGTTCTTAAGTTAAGATTTTTTCTTAGAGCTCTTACCCAAAATTTTCATTTTTCAGAATTGAAAAATTTGAAATTATAAAGTCGGATAAATTTTGAAGAAATAATGAATTCATGTCTATGACTTTTGATTTATATTAAGTATATGTATTAATAAAGATATAAGAAAAAAATGTGAAATTAACGTCTTATCACCGGAACGTATACGGAGAGAGCCTCCTCCTCCCTTTAAATAAATCCTCACCCGTCTTTCAAAATTCTGACGTCTCTACGATTTCTCTATGATATTAATGTTTTCTTAAATTTTATTTGGACCCTCCAAATTATGTCCGGCCCTATTGGCGAAAGCGAGATGCAAGAAAAAGTTTACATTTCTAATTCAAAGTAAATCGTAAAAAGAATTTAAGAAAATGTGTTCGCATTCCCAGTGAAAGGGAAAATGATTTGGATTTCCAAAATCCAATAATTTTCTTGTTTTAAAAAGAAATTGAAAATTAGTTGTTGAAAGTGAAAAAAGTGTACAATTTCAAAAATTTTCTAATTCGTGTCCTCTGAACTCGAACCAGGATTATCTTGAGCCGTGCGTCCTGGTGTAAAAGTCCGTGAAAGCGGAAATGAGTCCAGGAGAGGGCGAATTGTGCTCAACTAAACACTAATTCATCTCGCAAAAATGTTTTAACTTAAACGATATATGGCGACGACTGGATTTTACAGTCTATGTGGCGTTGTTTGAAAACCACCAACTATTTCAAACAACAAGCCTTATCAGTCGATATTTTCTAATTCTTTTAAAATAGATAGTGTGATATTCTATTTCTTGTATATCCACATAGCTACCAAAGAGACAACATATTTTAAAATGGAATTCGACAATATCTACTGTACATGTGATTTGATATGATATATATGCTTTATGCTACCAGAAAAAAAAAAAATAGTATAAGTGATTATAAATTACCAGAATCCGGAAATTTCTTTGGCGGCATGAAAATAATTATTTTAATGAATAAAATCGTTTTTAAGTATCAAAAATAATGGTTTATATAATTAATTAAGATTAAGATAAAAACCTCATCGAATCGATGTGATCTTGCTTTGATGGAGTGCTGTTCCCCTTAAGTTTTAAGGTTAATTGGTGTTTTAAGTTATCATTTTGCGCTCGAAGATCTTCAACTTCGGCTCGTAAATCACTAAAAAAAAGAAATTGTATTGTTACTATGTGCCTAAGGAAGAATTAGATTATAGAGAAAAGGAAAAAGTTTTTGTGCCTTTCCCCTTCATAATAGAAGAGAAAAAAAAGCGAATTCCATAACCTCGAAATTATCTCAGCGTTTTTGTTTATACCTCTATCGATACCTTAAAATGTATCTTTTTCCTTTTAATGTGATAATTATTTAATATTTTTTTAGGTTTTCTAATTGCAAATATTAAATATGATAAATACTGCACTAAATATATTAAATATATAAAATGGAAAAATTTACCGAATCATCTTTTCATTGGGATCTTCGGTGACCCGCACATGGTTGACAATATCACGGGCCTGGCAGGCGTAACGTAAAGTTGCAAGAGTTTCATCTACGTGGATGTTAGTTGGACTGATCGTGGCTAAGAGAGAAGTCCTCGAATTGCCGCCCAAGCTTTCCTTTAAATCAAAAGAAAAATTTAATTTACATAGTTCTTGAATAATAAAGTAGTAAAATTCCAATGATATAAATTATATTTTAATGTGAATTCAAATATTTAATAAACGTTGATTAAATTAAGAATAATGAAAAATCCTTTTTATATATTGGAAATATTAGTAAATCACCTGGATAAAATTTTTGGGACAACTTTATTATATCAAACTCCTGGATGATTGATTTATCTTTATAAATTTGAGTTATTAAGGAAGTCATTTAGAATAAATACGAAACGTATGAAACAAAGACAATGTGTCCTTTCATAGGGAAGGAAAGGTTTGTGTGAAAGGACATTTTGTGATTGTTTCATTGGCGTTTCACATTATAGGCAATACGAAAATTCCTTCACATATTTGTTATTATTATTATTATTATTTTATTGTTTTCCTCTGTAGTTCTTCCATAGGTTTCCCCAGAGCTCCGGCACATCTAGGTTCTCCTATGGACTTGTTTATTTCCAGCGCTGCTCTCCCAACAAGGGTAGTCAGCAGTCACTGGAAACCGGTATCTTGTTGGCGGAGTAGACGGAGCAAGCCGAGTATTACTCCTTTTGCATCCGTCCTGCAATATTTTTGCATTCTGATTGCAGGCCGGAATGAGATTAGAGAGCAGCGAGTCATTCATTCCACCGAGGACGCCAATAATAAGGACCACTATTTTTATCGAGTAACCTCCTTGCATCTGTCTCTCGGCCGCAAGATCTTGATACTTGCTCCGTTTTTCAACCTCTTTGACTTCTATATTCGACTCGGCTGGAGCCGAGAATTCAATGATGTAAATCATTTTAGTCTTAAAATCAAAGAGGACAATATCCGGCTTGGTGGCTTGGATCAGCCGGGTAGTTGAGAATGAAAAATTCCAATATATAAGGCACCCAGCATTCTCAACAATGGGCTCAATATCCCCGGGAGCATATGGCAGCACAGGTGTTCTCATCCACACCGTATGAGTAGTGCAAATGATAGTACAACACCCTCAATGCCGCATTATGACGACACATAGGCGGTGGGAGCATACTTCGGGCACGCAGAGAGAAGATGGTATAGACTCTTCATGCTGTCCGCAGGCCCTACAATTCATAGGACCGTCCACGTTCATAATTCGTCAGCGGTAAGAGAGGGTGTTGATCACGCCATCCTGGCAGGCAAGGGTGAATCCCTCTGTCTCGGAACTAAGACCAGCCGACATCAGGAAGCCAAACGTGCGCGTTGCCGACAGACCATAGGCCTCAATCCTCTGGAAGTAATCTCCATGTAATGGCCTGGCTCATTTGCCAGCCACTTCATTGACCCGAAGATGTAAAGTAGCACTAGCACGGCAAGCATATTGGAGGTGGTGACTTTATTTCTCCATGACAGTTCGGAAGACCAAATCCGCCTCATAATTCGTTTATTAATATCATTTTTATTATTATGTTATCGAATAGGACGGAAATCTATCTATTCACTGATCCGTGGATAACAAAACAAGTCATGGGTTTTCTCCAGGGGGGCAGTTAAATTCATGTTCGTCAGAAAAAGTCACTTTTCATTAAATAATGCCGAGTCTTGATATAATATTATAGTATATGTAAATTAGAAAAACAAACATGATAACAAAATCTAGAGCTTTATGAACACTGAATGATCGACTCTCTGATATTAAATTATATTATAAATATTTAATAGTCAAATATTGTTTTTAAAAATTTTCATATTTTCATTTTCTAATGAATGAAAAAACCACTTTAATTAATATGAATGGATTATTTTGTTAAACAAAAAATTTGATTAAAAATTTTTGCCTGAATAGTTCACAGTTTGGCCAGCAGAGGCGCCATCAACGACATTATTTGAATTTAAATTAGCCTATTTATTCTTTAAACACATCTGGTATTTAATTATAGTGATTAATTTTATAATCAATACCTAAATATAAACGGCGCCTCTCCAAATCTGTTCCGAGAAAATACTAGAAATAAATAGGATAAATTTAATTGAAATTAAATAAAAAATTAAAAATAATATTAATATTAGATATAGGAAGAACGCGTCATTTTTATTTGGCAGAAACTCAAACTATATCATTTATTTATGTTTTTTGGCCAATATAAATATTTTTTGCTATTTTTTAAGAAATTAAACCAAGCTTGTGCTTTTTATTAGCAGAGTGGCATTTTCATTTAAAATGATAAAAATAAATTTTTCATTGTATATATAAGACATGTATCATCGGATATTTTTCCGATTAATCACACAAACTAATCAGAAATTGCGATATTTCTAAGATTCATCAAATTATCAAATGAAAAAATAAAATTCAAATAATCTAATCTTTTAGCTAGCCTAAAATAAACAAACAATTTTTTTTTTACAAAGTATTTTTCACAAAGAAATAGAAAGAGGATCAAATTACAAACACATCTATCAATCTGCGTATATGTAATTAATTCAAATTAAGAAAAATAAAGAAAAAAAAGAGATAAATTTGAAAAATCATAATCTAATTAATTTATTTATATCCGTTGTGTTTTTATCAAGGGATTTCTATTTTATCTAAATCTTTGTTCTTTATAAAAATATGAAAATTGTCAGAAGAGAGAAAAATAAAAGAAACAGATCCCGCCACTAACACATGGGGTTTCTTGAAATAAAGAGTATATTATACATTGGCGTAGCCAAGCTTTAGTCCAATCGAAATGAGCTTTAATTGGGTTTCCTCATATTTTTTCTTTCTGAAAATCTAAAAAAATGCAATTTTTTTAGGAGAATAAGTTAAAATTGTCGTTCTTCTTTCCACTCTTATCAACGTAATTTATTGTAAAAGAAAAAAAAAATTTAAAGCATAAAAGTTAAAAACCAAAAGTAAGTTTATTTTTTCTTTAAATTTAATATTATATTATATAGTATTAAATTTAGTATTATAATACTAGAATCTACCATTATGGTAGACTTAAATAATTATTGTACCATATTTGTTCAGTTTGTGTTAGCAACCAAATTACCAACTCATGCATTTTACGATTAATTGCTCCAGAGCGGACTACGAATGAGGTATTAATTGTTTATCATTTTAGAAATTAACAAGTGAGCTTGATAGAGAAATCTATTAGTGAGTATGTCTTTCTGTTGGCTACCTTCCAGCAACTCAACTAATTTCTGCAATAGGTATGATGTTCGGTTTATAGCTTTAAGCCGGTTAAACGGACACGCTTTCTGTTTTCTTGTAAATAAAAAGCGACATTAAATAAATAATAATTTTATTTAAAATAGAATTGTTCTTTGCCTTCTTCCCTTGATTTGTGATTGGCGACCGAAAAGGCTGTCAATCTAGAAATTGATTAAGAAGAGAAAGAATAAAGGGATGAAGAAATTCGATGTTTAGTTCGAATAACTCGAGAAATGGAAATGTCATTTTGAATATAGCTATATTTTTAAATGTTTTTTTATAAAAAAAATGACCTAAAAATAATATACTTTTAATAAGTTGTTTATGATTAGAGAACATATTGTCGATTATCATAATGAATAGGCCAATCAAATATTCATTACGATATCGTTTCGTCAATATGCTCCAATTTTTTTTTTTTTCATTATTATAAAACCCTCTCCATACTTTCCATAAATAGAGTTATATTTAGACTGTATTTATTTATTTTTATAATATCATAAAAGTCTAACTTATGTTGAACAATTAAATAAAGAAATGAAATTTAATAAAAATATAATTATTCTTAAATAATTTTAGAAGATTCATTGGAGGAATTGGTAGCGTATCCTCATCCTGATCAAATCCTCATATTTTTAGTCAAATAAAAAGATCTCGAAGTATACACTAGAAATGGAATTAGGAGAGGGAGTTGGTGTATCCCCGTCCTCTGCAAGTGACTCCCTTCATTTATATTATATTGGTTATAAATTGATATTACAAATAAATAAGGCAGGAGTCTAAAAGCCCTCAGATGTCAAAAAATACATATATATATATTATTTGAATGAATAATTAGTAGCAGTATAATTAATTGAATGTGTTTAGGAACGAAAATAAAATAAAGGCATAGAGAAATTTCAGGGCCTATTTATAGAAATAACGGCTAATGCCGATGTTTTGAGGCATTCATCTCCTTCTTTAGGTCCTTAATGAGTTTAATACGAAAAAATTAATATTCATATATTACAAACATTTATAATAAAATATATTTAAGCTGGCTTTTATTTACTGCCTGTGCTACCTCATAATTACGTTCATAATTATTATATGTATAAAATAATTTTTATTACGGAATATGGAAATTCCATTAATACTATTTATTGCTTTAGTTGATAAATAAATGCGTATCAAATTTCTTTAAATAAAAATTCAGAGAAATAATTAAGTAATGAAATAGGAAGATTTTAAAACGATATCGATGTTATTTTTTTATCTTAATAAACGAAGAACAAATAAAATTTAAGTAATCAGGTGTTATTTTGAAAAATATTTTGATATAAGATATTCTCTCTTTGATTTTTGCTTTTTGTCAACTCTAGCTAAAAATGCTTATTTTTAATGATATAAAAAATATTTTATAAGTTAAGCAATTGTCTTATAATTTTTTTATTATATTGAAAAGTGTCAGCTTTTTAAATTCATGTTAAGTTTGTAAGTAATGTTTTAATTTAAAAAAAAAAAAAAAATATCAATAACAAAGGGGAGTAAAACGTAAATCACTTCGACTAAATAAAATGAACCTGATTTATCTATTTACGTGTAGGTTTATCAATTTGAAATTAATATTATTATTCGAACGTCTAGACCAGGAAAATTATCAAGAAACATGTAAATGATATTGAATTTGGAGATAGGCATGTAATCTAATAAGGTGATTTCATAAAAGGAAAATTGGAAACTAACCGATCGGAAAAAAACCGATTTGAAAAAAAAAGTTGCATTCAAATTTTTATAATGATTCCGAAGACTTCTCCTCAACCTAATCAATTTATCCTATTACCTTATTACCATTATAATAAATTTAATATATATATATTTTATTTAATAAAATTAAATATATATATATATATATTGTATGATTTATTAGTTTTAAATATTTCATCTGGAAAATAACATAAGAGGAAATTCTAACATATCCAGTTTTTTATTAATATTACACACATGGAGTGTCTAAATTCGTTGGTTTTTGCATGGAATGTAGACATCCAAAATGACCCATTCAGTAAAAGATTTTTCGTTTATTTTCTCCAGAACAGTTAACCAGTGCTCCCGGCGAATACACGTGCTCCGTTAAAAATAAAACGTTTTATTATTTTGTTTTTGTGATTTTTAATTTTTAAAACGAAATCGAAATTCCAGACAAGTAAAAATTTGTAAAAAATTATTTCTTTTCATTATTATTATTATTATTTGTTGTACTTAAATAGTCAGAAATATTGAGGGTTCACCAGTAACCAAAGTTTTGTTATATAAAGTATGAAATAGAATATTTCAAATGGTTAAAATTTCAGAAAAATTATTCAATAAATGATTTTTTCATTTCATTTCATTAATAAATATCTTTACTACGAGATTTAATCTGCTTAATTTTTGGATTTTGGAAAAAAGAAAAAATCCTGCCCTTGTTGTTGAATCATCCAAGAGTGAATAAAAAGAAAAGGATTTCCTTCCTGGAGGCCTTTCTGTCTGGCCGCCTCCGATGTATTGCGTATCCTGGACCAGTTATCCTCGACTTGAGGTTTGCATCTCTTTCAATGGCAGCTAAATAACACTTTGGGCACGTCGCTTTCATTTCATGCCTACGTGCAAACAGGCGCGTTTTCTGTCTGAAATTCTCAGTCCTCATTGGGGATATATATATATATATATATAGGATAAAAAAAATGGAGATAAAATAATATAAAAGAATTAATTATTAGTTTAAGCACAAGAACCGTCAAAGTGAATAATCTCCTTTTGGGGATAGTATTTTAAGCATGCTTATTTTTTATTTATTTATTTATTTTTTTAATTTTTTGAGGGCCCCAAGTTATGATTTAATAATATAGATGACACAAGATTTTCTTATAACACCAGGGTCCTAATTAAATGGTAAATTTAATGAAATTATATAAAAATCTCCTAGCTGTAGCTTTGAACTTTGTAAATAGGGAGAAAGTATTCTATCTTTATATATTTTATATTTAAAAAAAAAATTATACTATAATTTACTTGAAAATAAATTCTTAAAACTACAATAAATTTTCTTGATAAACAAAAGTGTATTAAAATGGGAAATGTATTTTCCTTATTTCTTAATTATTTATTAGAAATAATTAGTCTTGTTAATATTAATTTAAAAATATAATAAAAAAAGAGTTTATTTGATTAAGAAGATTGTAATTTGTTTATATTGTTATGATGATCAATAAGGAAAAAATAGTTTTGAGATTATGAAAAAATGTTCGTTGATTTAATGATATGACAACATCTGGATTTTCTCAACGTCAACGAATTACCAAAGGCTATTTATTAAATAGTAGTTTATTTAATAAGAGGATCTTATGGGTATAAATTTAGAAAATAAGTTTTAGAGTATAAGTATCAGGGGAGTAGGAATGAGGTAAAGTACAGCCCCCATCCCCCCTCTCCAAAAAAAAAAACATTTGCAGGATGGTATATACGAGAAATTAATCTCTTATTTCAAAAAAATAAATAAATAAATAAATCAAATGTTATATAAAAATTTAAATAAATTCCCTCATTGGGAATTTGGAACCCCAAAAAAGAGTTTTTGTGCCTCACTAAATCAATATATAGGCATATGAAATGATATAACTAGTCTACGTAGAATTGCGCACCCTCGTGATTTCATTTATACTCTTAATTATGTAATACTTTCTTTGGAGATGCCAAAGCGCCACCCTCTGTATCCAAGCGCTGGATAATTAGGTCTCACCCCTCTCTTTTAGAAGAATTTTGAATCCTAAAGCTCAAAGGCAATGAACGACTTTTGGAAGAGATATCAGAGCATATTTATTAAATAGGTAGCAAAATAAATTTTATTGCTTAGGATGGAAATCCTTCAAACAAGAGCCTTGTCCGTGACGTGCTTTAAATAGGTATATTTAAAAATATGCAGCCAAGATTATTTATTTATTAATCTATTATTATTATACAAACAGACATGTATATTGATTTATATATATTGGGTATTAGGAGCTTTTCTGGTAATATTCCATAATTTGAGCAAAATATTACCTGTCATATTTCATTATATATCTTAATTAATTAGTGAAACAAATTGATATATTTATTCATTTTGTGTCATTTGTTTTAAGCCTTTTTCGGCATCTGTGGCCATTTAGACTCCGTCCTTATTTATTTATACTAATTGATAACCAATAATATAAATAAATTTTTGTTGCTCAGGATGGGAAGAAAACCACTGACCTTTGGCACATGAACCAAGACCTTTACCTCTGAACCAAAGAACAAGGGTTAATTTAAAATAAATAAATTTTGTTTTATTTGTTTTATTACAACATTTTAGGAGGCCAATTAATCTAGTTACAGATATATATATATATTTCATTTTTTTTTTTAACTCAAATATCTCTCCCTGGCTTCAATTATTAATTATTTAAAAGAATCATGAACATGTAGAATGATTTAGAAATTAATTCTTACGCGCCCACTTGAGAAATAAATATTAAAAAATATGTTATCTTTATAAAAGGAATAGATAAAAATATTAGAATATTTTATCCATGTTTTTGTGTTGTCTGAATTATTACAACATATTCTAGGAGTGTAAAAAACGGATTAAAAAATTAACTCTATCAAACAGTAGATAAGTTTTATTTAATTCTTAAACATATATTTGATAATTTAAAGATAGTTTATTATCTCATCTTTTATTGTTAGTATATATAAAACGTGATGTCTTTCCTTATCACCTAATTATTTGTTGTCAAAAGGGTATAAAATTTATAATACAAAAGCCCCACCACATAACCGACTGGTTAGAGATGTTGACATTGGTAAAAGCGAAATGAGAATGCCCGCCGGTGGCTATCGATAAATAATTATTTTTTATATAATTGAAGAATTGTAAACTCTAAAAATGGTCTTAGATGCCGAAAAGAGTACAAATAAAAAAAAATGATTTGAATTTTTATTTTTTTAATTTGGGCATATCAGGCCTTTTAGGCTCCGTCCTTATTTATATATATTAATTGGTAACCAGACTTGCAGGACCACATATGCTCATTTATTAATT
>JAAAKE020154092.1:0-12483 GCA_010014785.2 Anisolabis maritima
ATTTTGAATTTTTATTCTGCATCCAAAAGCTGCCTTATTGTTGATCCTTCCTTCTCGTTTATTATAATTTTTTTTTATTAATTTATAAAAATTTAGTTATGATTACAACACAGCAATAACTTTCAAATTTCTAATTAAAATATTTATTTTATTATTTAAATAAATATATTGACATTTACTTGATCTATAGGCGTAGGTAAGACTTTTTAAAGAGAAGTACAATATCTTAAAAATTCAAATAAAATTTTACCTCAATTTTTCAAACTTTTTTTGTAGAGTCTTGCCTTGTTTGCCAACTTTTGGGGGAAATTGTTTCTCTGAATGTCCACCCATCGCTGTTCGTGCAACAAGAATATCTTATAATATAATAATAACCTCCTTTTCCCAACGGCTTATGTTGTCATAAAACCATTACTAATTAAAAAAAATATATATAGCCGAATTTCATTAATTGTTGTTAGATGGTACAAAGAAATTACTATGGATTGCAGAAATAAGTTCAAGTTTGGTTTCGGCAACTCAAATGACCAATGGATTTTTCGAATAATTGCTCCATATCTTCTCTAGAACGGACCACGCTATGCCCAGTTGTTAGATTTTCCTAGGAATTAACAATTACGAATACGTTGTCGACTTTAGAGAAGCTCTGGAGCAATTAATCGAAAAATCCAACAAAGAGTTGGTCAGTTTGGTGGCCAATCTTTCAGCAAGCAAACACGAACTAATTTGTAAAAGACTTATTAGGTATACATTATTTATTATAAAAGGAAAATACATTTTTTCAGTTTAATTATAAAAAATAATTACTTTTTATTTTTTCTTCACGAAGAGATAGGTGACTGTCTGTAGGTCAGAAATATGTGAAAGGAGAGGTCAGCCGGTAGTGTAGCCCCTATCGAAGTAAAATTAAGTAAAATGTGAAACGTTTCGGTTTTAAATAAAGCCATCAGTCCATAGAGCTGAAATGAGCTTCAACAATTAAAAATAATGCAAATTTACAAAATAAATTTTAAAATAACTTACAGTGAATACAGACTTATTTTTTCTTTTATCTGAAATCGGATCCACGGGAGTGGAAAATTTTGTGGCTTTACTCTGAAGACAAGCCACTCAGTAATTTATATTAATATATATAAAATTATAAGTATAATAGTTTTAAATAATCCTTTCGCTTGTTGGTCTTGCGTTGATGAATGTATGATGCGGCTCTATCCTGAGTTTATATTATATTTAGGCTAATTAGTTATGTATGAGCTCTTTACCATTTATTACTTATTCATGTTTGTGTTTTGTTATGCAGTTCCAATGGTGGCTTAGGCCTCAGGTCGAAATGTTAACCAATAGTAACGAATAAAAGAAATACGTAAATTTTGTTTGTAACAAATCTTTTAATCTTTTTAAAGCGTTTTCTTTTTAATGGATATTTATTTAAACATAGAATCAACGACGGAAACTTTTGGGGTTAAACATTCCCCTCCCCCTCCACTTCATATATTTAAATAAAAAATTTATACTTATAAAAATAATTGATGAAGCTAAAAAAAAATTTCAAAAAAGAACAAAACTCAATGTATACATAGTCTTTATGCAAAATTACAAATGTATGGTATGGTATGGGCGTAATAAAATTTTTTCTAACTACTCCTCCAATTTTTAATTTATTAACATTACTGATTATATAGGCTATTATTTTTTGTACGATTGTTTTATATATTATTAAGAAAAGAGTAATTGGTACTCTCTTTAAAGGGGTTGCGTTAAGGCAAGAGGATATTTTTATCTTTGAGGGATCTGAGGCGCTCAACAAATTTGAGGTTATTATGTTAATTTTCAGCATATTTGTTACATATTTTACACCCATGTTTATTCATATCATTCATTTAATTTAAATAATTATAAAAGTTAAGTTTTCCTCTAAAATATTATGTAAATCATTTTCCTATTAAATAAAACTTTAAAATGATATAAGTTCATATTAATTTATTAAATGTCTATATGACTGAGAAAGATCAAAAAAATAATTCTTTATTTTCGAATCTAATAAAATTATTAAAACCCAAACTGGAATTTTCACACAGGCGGTGTAGGCTGTTGTCTCGTGAGTTGCGAGATTAATGCCCACCAGATAAGCGAAATTTTGAAATTATTTCTAACAAAATGGATGTCGGTATTTGAATTTATCATCCAGCTTTTAATAAAATATTAGCAAAAATGTTTTAAGGGGTCTCGGATATATAGCCAGAGACAAAGATCGGGCTCATGGCTTAGGGTGGAAATTTAAGGTACCTTAAGAGTAGCGGATTACCGCCCTCGAGGCTTCTGGGCTGTAAATTTGAAAGGCCCCCCTACCTATTTTGTTAAACTAATTTAATTTGATTACTTTCTCATATACATAGTGATTTTCATTTTAAGATTTAATTTATTAATTACTGATAAAATTAATGAAAAAAAAATTAATGAAAAAATATACAATGACAATAATCGGGCTGATGCTTAATTTGGCTTTTTATTATGGATTATGGAAATATCAAGGATCCTGCGGACCCTCAGGGGCTTGTGGGCCCCGGGCGGCTACACAGTCCGCATCTGTACTTTAATTTTAAAATTACCAATTCCTGTAATTTTTGAAAATTTATATTTATAAGCGCAAAAGAGAAGGGGTGGAAAAAAATGTAAACTCCCACCACAAAACATATTACCATGATAGACCATATTATGGCATTACAGGCATGCATAGATGGTGCAGGGGGCGCTAGTGGACGTCCCATACAACTTTTACTAAACTAAACCATCTCTTGAATTGTTTAGCAAACAATTCAAGAGATGGTTTGAAATATTTGTCCACACCCTGTATCTTAGTTCTGATATAAAACTTCAAATTTCAAGTAGCTTTTGATCATATAGGCTTTTAAAAGACACCAGAAAAATTCTCTTGTATGTTTTGGAAATCGAACCCTATTTCCCGGATAAAATTCACTATGTGATTGCTCTCTATCCTTCGTATATAATATCGATATATGATCTGTAATGACATTTCTGAGAGGAAAACAATTAGACCTACTGAATCTCACATCACAGCGTGGTCTGGTAGTGTAGCAGTCAGCAATCTCGCCAGGAAAGCGAGAGACCCAGGTTCAATTCTCACGTGGACTCTATTTTTCGGAAAATAAATAAAATTATATATTTACAAACATCATTTCATATACCCATATTTGGAATATTATTTATATAATTTAACAAAATAATTTTTTCAAGTTTACATTTTGCTGGTTGATCAAACGACCCTTGGCCCGGGGGTCGAACCCGGGGCATCGGTGTGTTTCCTTTGCAACAGACAACAGAAAGCTTGACCACACCAGCAAAAAACAGCCCATTTATACAGCTCTACTGATGGTCCAAAGTCGAGATCTATTTAATACATATGAATTAATTAGATCTCTCATCTAATCTATAAAATTTATTATTTAATAAATCAGAGTGCTGTTAGTTTCCGCGATGTCGAATGCTCTCCTCTCATTTCTAAACATTATTCATTAAAAACACAGATATGCTTATTTCTAATGTTTTTCAAAATCTACTTATTAATGTTTCTCTGAATTATACATACATACATATATATATATGAATTTATTATATTGGTTTTAATATTAAAAGTTAGCTAAATAAAACTTTGAAAATTCTTTTATTTTTGAATTTAAAGAAAAAAAATATCATTTTTATTCATTTATAGTTAAAACAAAAGTTTTTAAATACATATTCCCTATGAAAACAAAATCCATTTATCTTAATATATAAATATAATAATAATTATAAAAATATTTTGGTTTTAAGTAACAAAAATAATTTTTAAAAATGATATATGTATTTACGTCTTTTCAACGATCGATTAAGGAAATAAAATTGAAAAAGAACATAGAAAATTGGACAGATAATTTATGATCGGACCAAGAAACTTTCGCTGTTGCTTAAACCCTCTTATAAACGAGAGTTTTTATAAAAATTCTACTTCAAAAAAAAATTTTAACTTACGAATTCCACCCTGAATACATAAAACTTGATTTACTTAATTATTTATTTGTAAATCCGTCTTTTGAGATTTGTTCCCGCTGTATTTTATTAATAATTTAATATCAACGGTGCAAACAACTCGACTCTTTTTCAAAATTCTTTTTTTTTTTTTTTTTTTTCAAAATAAACATTTAAAAAATTATTTTTAATGGATAGTTAAAAAGCATTTAATTAGATTAATCATCCTGCATTTTATGGATTTAATGTTTATATCAACTTTGATAAAAAATCAAATTTGCTTATGTTTTTATAAATATACTATATACTAATTGATGACAAGGTGTCTGGTTTCTCCAGGGCCTGTAAAAGCAAAAATTTGCAAATAAACTTTTATTATATATCAAATAAAATTTTTTTGAATGCACGTGTAGCTAGAAAATGCAAAGATTGAGCTCGTCTCCATTGAAGGGGTGAAAATTTAATTTTTAAATTTTTTATAGATTTAACAATAAAAGCTGGAATAGAATTTTAAATAATACTAGTTTACAAAATTCATATTCACATACGAAGCGATTTTAAAAATTTAAAACTTTCTAGGATTTTACTAGAAAATATAAAAATAAAATTCCGCATTCGTAATTTCTGCTCTCTCTTGTTGATTATAAATTGAAATTTCTCTAGAATTTGATTCTTCTCAAATCTTAGTTACTAAATCGCGGTTTGCGTTCCTTCTGCCGATGTTTTCATTGAACGGCTTTCTCGGTGAACCTGTCTGTCTTCCTTCATTCTGTTTTCATGACCGAGCCACATCAATTGCCGCTTTTGCACCTCGCCCAAATTCTCAAATCTGTTTTTTTTTTTTTTTTTTTTTCTAAATATATGAAATTATGAGTAATATCTATAATATAATTAATTATTTACATTTTCTGTATTAAACTTATTCTTTTAATATATTACTACATATTTCGTTATATCTTTTGTAGCTTAAATTAAATATAGGCTCTAGTTGTTTGGAGCAGGGTTAAGAACCTATTTATTCACTTCTTCCACTCATTCAGGGCAGTTAAATTCGGATGATTAATAATATATATATATATTGTATTATAAATGTATATGAATGTTTTTAATATATTTGCCAAGTATTTTGATAATCATTTCACATAATAATTATTATTATGTTAATTTAATTTGACAAACATTACATATACATATGCTTAAAAACGCGCATATTCTAATAAATATTTAATCAGGGACTGGCTCACATTTGATGGGTACATGGATTACACCATGAGTTACTCGCCGTTCTACGCCAGGCTTGGCAGTGGGCCGGCTTGCTTTTATTCTCAGTCATATCTATAATTCCCAAACTTTGATGTTGCCCCTGAAAGCCCAGAAGTTTTTTATAATGTAAAATTCAATTTATAAAGAAAAAAAAAGTTAATTAAATTAAATTAAATTTGCCGACACGTTCATGTATACCAGCCACATCGCCCCAGGGCACCGCTGTGCATATTTTGAGATCCCTAGTCATAAACCACGTAACATTTACCCTAACTCAAAGTATTTTTAGACATGCAGTAAACGTTATAATTATATAGGAGGGGGATGAGTCATACTCATTATTATTATTATTATAGGTCTTTGAACAAGGCGAGTGTGAACTACAAAAATTTAAGAGTTCCGAGCAATACAGTAGGCCGAAATGATACAAGCTTTACATATATAGTCCTGTTTTTTAAAAGAAATATTTTCCCCAACCCTTTCCTTCCTCGTTCACAAGTCAATAGCAAAAGCGATTTATCAACAAGCTCCTTCTAATTCGACTTGTAATTACCACTTCAAGGTGGCGAAATTATCTGTAATTTTGAGTAATTTATCATCTATTTTGTTGGAATTGAATATTTTTTTAAAAAGAAGACATAATAAATTAAATATATTTTGAGATAAACTTTTTGATTTTATTTAGTCGAGTTGAAATTATTGCCTGATATATTTCAAAAATACCCCATATTGAAATTTTTGAAATAGTATAAAATAGGAAACAGCTTTATCAAAATAAAATATTTCGATGGATGATTGGTATAATAGACTAACTCTTACCCCTAGTTCACACGTTTAACCACCCATGCAAGACCACTCCACTCCACATTTGTTCTGACATCGTTCGGAAGTGAGTCGCCACTTTCAGTCAACACTGGGCCATTAACACCCATTCTCATCACTATTCGGGACGGGTAACAGCAAGCCACTATGGCGCCACTTCGGCAACAGAAAATATGTATAACGCATTTGCATCGTTCAAACTAGGAACTTCCCAACCAGCTTATGGCAATCATCAAAGTTGTGTGTGATCTGCAGTTATCATATTGGAACACAATAAATTCCAGGCGCTTTCTTTTAATTGGCTGCTGTAATCTGATTAATTGTTGACAGTAGAGATTAGAGTCAATCGTTTGACGAGGCTGTAGCACTTCATAATACACGATTCTGCCTCAATCCCACCATACGCACAGCATCACCTTCCTTAGCGTCAATCCTGGCTTTGCCAGCGTCTGGGCGGTCTCACTTCGACGATGAACTTTTTCACACAATATTGTCCATTTTTCATTTTCGTTTAATTTTTCAGATGTTTAAAAAATGCTTGGATTTTGATTAGTTTTAGCAGTGACTCGCAGATGGAAACTCGATCCATTAAATCTTTACTCTAAAATCGTGTGGTATCCAAACATCGATCTTTTTTTGAATCCAGCCATCTCCAAAACTGTTTGATGATAAATTTTGAGTTCCTCAGCGATGTGATGGCTGCTTATGTGTCGGTCTTGCTCCACTTTTTGCATGATTTCATCAACTTTTTCAGTAAATGATTGGCCAGAATGAGGTGCATCTTGGACATCAAAATTTCCAGAACGAAATCGAGCGAACCATTCATGGGCGGTTCTTTCTGATACGGAATCGTCACCATAAAATATACAAATTTTTGCTGCGTTGCGTTCTTTCCTTTTTTGAAATAGATTTTCAAAATGTATCGAATTCCTTCCTTATTTTCACTCATTTTGAAAACATAATAACTTTTGACTGAATAAACAAATTTCAACCGTTTTTTTCTAGAATGATCTATGAAATGTCATCATTTAAATGACGCCTAGTATAACCAAATGCGATTTATATTTCAAGAAATATATAACTTTAAATCCATCTATCGGCAAAATCGGCGGAAACATTTTCGACTACCCATTATTATATATGATTGTGTATTAACGTTTCCTTATGATTATTAATAATTTAGAATGAATTTTTATCTAAAAAATAATTTGGCTATTGTAATTATATAATTTTATAATTTTATCTTCTTCAAGGTTCCCTTGGAATAGTGATAATATATTTATAATTCAACATCAAACATCTGAACATGAGAAGCAGTATGAAGAGTTTGAGAGGTTTGTTTCCTCCAGTGATAATGATTCTTACATTTTCACCTTATTTTGTTAATAAAGACATAACGCATATCCTTCTAATATAATGAATAATAATAATAATTATTATTCATCTCTAGCCATTATTGTATCATTTAGTTTACATTTTCATTTATTCAAATCCCTTCAATTTGCTTTCATTTATTCAAAGTATCTACCTAAAAAAATGAAATTCTATTCATAATTGAAAATGTACATAAATATATTGGGTTTGTTTAAATGATTGATTATCCGCTCTCTTATCTTTCAACACTCTATTATGAACAAATTGATATATTGATAATAATAGCATATAATTATTATATATAATAACTTAAAAAAAAAATTTATTATTTAAAGAATGGAAATAACAAAATTTAACTTTTATTAAATTTTTTAATATTATCTGAACTTTTTTTTTTTTTTTTTTTTTAATTACTATATTGAGCGAATTTTGTTTTAATTAAATTGTCTTATTCTTTTTTTAATCAAAAAAATTTCAGATAATTCATAAATAATAGATTTCGTGAATAATTTTCAATTATAATTATAAATAAAGATAATATTTTATTTTAATATAAATAGAATGTTTGAATATTTCAGATCTCTGAAATATTTCGGTCCCGAGCTTTTATTCCCATTGCAAAAGCCCTAAAGTCAGTCAATCTCGAAGCCAGTCCCATGATTGAACTGGCAATCCCCTCCCCTTCCCAGCCACTGATGCTCATATCAACTCACCCAGCCATCTCGAGCCTCCCCCAAAGAAGAGACTTTTGAACATCCCATCCCACCTGGGACTCATCCAGCTTCGACAACTCTATTCACATACCATACATAGGTCAAATTGGAAAAAAAAAGAAATCATTTTTCATAATTTTCTAATATCATAAATTATTGTGATCTCGATATGTGCTTTCCTGGATCGAAACGTCATCATAGATATATAAAACATGACATGAAAATGAACATATTTATTTTAATTATAATCTTTTTAAACACATAAGCCCATATACTATCTGCATAATTAGGGGATCACATCTGGTGAATATGTGGATGACCACTTTCGTTATCGGAGCAATGAAAATGCTTCCTTCTAGTCCACCAATGCCACTCTTTCTTCCTCCCTTCATGTGCAGGAGTTCGAGAGGAACCTTTGGATTGAATGAATGGAATTGATTAATACATCTTGAAGATTATGAGAGACTATTTTGCGAGACCCACTTTTTTAGACTCACGGGATCTCAAAACGTGTATTTCCGTTGAAATTTCAACATTTTTTTCTGGAATCGCAATACTTTCTCACAATATATTTCATACATAGATAAGAGATAGTAAAAAGGGCTCTGGCAAAATGGTCTGTGTGTGTGAACAAGATTTCTTAAAAACGAGGCTGAAATTTTATATTTAATTAATTAATTAAGGAACTCTCGTCGCTTGCAACTCGAAACTTTTGAGTAAAATCGACTATCGGGTACTTTTTTAGTTTTTGTTTTAAACAATTATTTATGAGATCATCTTTGAAATATATTAACAAATACCTTTCCAAAAATTGGGGCCCACTAAACTCTTGTACATTTTTGGGTTTTTTGTGATTTTCTCTTAAACTACTCTAACGAAATCGATTAAAATGGCTGTTAAACATATCCCTAGAGGGGCCGACGCAAAAAATCTGGTGAGACAGAACATACTTAACTTAATGTAAAGAAGGAAGCGTGATATGCGTTTAGTCACGCCAGATTTTTTTACAATAGTTTGGTAGTAAATGAGGAGGCAGTGGCTAAGACGGTTAAGCTGCGGATTACGGATCTGGAGTTGCAAAGCAGCTTGGGTTCGAGTCCTGCTTGCCGCAAAAAATTATTTCCAACTTTGCAAGAAGTCTCCTTTGGCTGGTATCTCAATAGGTCATTACTGACCTGAGACTCCCCGGCGGGGATGGCAACCACCTCAACCTAACTTAACCTAACCTTGGCAGATTCTAATTTCACATTTTTAAACAGAAATATCTAAAAAAAAATTTTTAATTTCTAATTCAACCCTTTTCCAAATTAAATAATCCGATAATTCTTATTTGCTAATCCCTAATTTATTTTTGCACGTCGTCCTTGGCAAATAATGAAAACTTGAACATTCAAGAGGAATGGGTGGGGGAAGGCAATGGAACTCCGCCCTCTCCACGTCCCTCGTATATTTATAAATCTGATCTTTTTTCTGACAAATAATTGGGTAATCATAAAAAGAATAATAAAAATATCTCATATTGATTATTTGAATTCTTTTTATAAACATCGATTTCAATTCAAAAACAAAACTTGCCAAAAATAATAACTCTTTATAAATCATTTTCAGATATGCTTATTGATAAATAAATAAAACTTTTTTCAAATTAAATTGATATATTACCATTCGAGAATAATGAGCCTATAAGTAAAGCATTTCTCTATTTCCCAAAAATATTTCAAGTGAAATTTTAACATATAGGCATCTTCATAATAATCATAATCATTAAAAATATTTTGGTTTACTAATATTTATATTATTCATTTAAATATAATTTGGAATTTATATTAATTTTATTTGTTATCTACTTAAATCTTTATTTATTTTAATTTCGAAATACATTCATTTAAAAAAAATAATTGAATATATTGATAATTAATATTTAAAAATATGAGATTTTCTTTCACAATAATTAAAATTATTTTCCCTTCTATTATTTTATTATTTTACATATTTGGAGGGTTAAGATATTTAGGTAATGTTAAGATATTTATTTACCTTAAACTCGTTCCTCGTTTCCTTTTTAGGGGAGATGTGTAATAATACTTCATTCAAGTAAGATTGGGCGTTCATAATACTATTTTATTAATATACATATTTTCTGAAAAATTAAAAGTCACAAATTCAATGTCGATTAATTACTGTGGCCCACCGACAAAATGCAAAATTTATTCATTCTGGTCCGTGTCATTCAAAAGGCTGTCCACCCCTGTTTTAACCTATAAACCAAACACCTCTTTTGAGTTCAAACTTTTCATTTGAATTATAAAACTGAAGAGTAGAGGTAAAATTCTTTTATAAATATTTTTTATTTAAAACATTTATTAGAAAAAATTTTCTATCAATTACTAAATGTAAATATATCTCATTAATCTTAAAAAAAAAAGAAGAATCCAAATGAAAGACACTCCTCGGTCCGATATATTTTATTTTTTGTCTTACCTTATTTTAACGGCCTGGGTAAGCTAACTTGTATTCTTATTTTTGTTTTCTTTTTTTTTTTATGATTTTTTCCCTGTCCTCTCAAACCCCACACCCACCACTCATAAAAAAAGGTGAAAAGAAAAAAAGGAAGAACATTATAAATGCCCCTATTGAAGCCAAATTTGTTGTAATTTTTTATAGGGTGATGTATACCCCCCGAAACATAGGCTAAGGAAAAAATAAAATATATCGGGCCGAGGGCCTTTATTTTGGATTCCTCTGTATATTTCCCTGGCAGATGTTTTTCTTTAAAAATAAACAAAAACAAAAAAAAAAGGAAATTGGCAATTGTTTTTGTTTATATCTATTTTTTTAAAATAATATTTATCGAATATGGAAAAACGCGAGTTTCAAGGGCGATAAAGTGTCCTCATCTCCATTTCCAAAGGGTCATTCTTTTATGGGCATTGATTGTGTTTACTATTGATTTGCTTCTCTGACCTAAGTCCTAAGTTTCCTTTTAAATTTAAACTCCTTTTACTCTCCATCAGTCAAAGCGTTCTTAACCGTGAAAATATAAATTATTTATGCGGACTACAATGACGTTTTATGTAGCGTGGCGGCCTTGCACAAATAATTAGTATAGATGACAAATATATATTAAAACTTAGCTTAGAATTAAACAATGTACTTTGCATGAGGCATGTTTGGTACTATAAAAAGCACTGGGACCCACAGGCCATTTTGCGGGACCCGTTTTTTAAAACTCAAAAAGGGTATTTTCGTCGAAATCCCGACATCGAATTTTTTTACAATTTTAAGACTTTCTCTATATACCTAATACTGTATTCTGTATTTTGCTAGATTCAGTTTTTAGAATGAGGGATCTCAAACATGTATTTCCGTTGAAATTTCGACATTTTATATAGGTAAGAGAAAGTAAAAAAATAGAAAAAATAATCAAGCTGAAATGTTATTGGACAACTGAGGTAATAAAGAAATTAAAGTTGAAATTAAAATATTCCCACACATCAAGGCCACGATATGTACATGCTCCTTCTCTCGAGCGCTCGATTGCAATCCCCCCTAGAATGTATATAATTATCCACGTACCGACTGTTTTTCTCTCAGATTAATGCCGCCGGTTTAAATAATTTTGTTTGAATTATTAAAAAAATAATTTCACCAATGGAACGGAATTTTAGCCCGCATCACTCCAGCCTCATTCCTACCACCACCATGTTTATTTTTATAAAAAATAATTACACAGCCCCATAGAATGTCCTCCCCTCTAAAATTAAAACCTCTGTTTAATGGACCCTGATATAACGGATTTAACTGCATGCACACAAGATATTAATTTATAATAATTTAATTTAATTTAAAATGAAAATGTTTAGTAAAAAAAAGGGACGATCAAAGGAAATTTTTTAACCTGAAACCGATGTATATACAGATTTATTATATTAGCCATCTATTTATCGCTGGCAAATGCTTTTTCCGATTTGGACGAGATTTTCACTAGTGGGGACCTCAAGGGAGCCTTGCACAGACACAGCTAAACCCGGAGGCCGGCACCCAGCCCGGCCTGCGGGTGGCTTCAGGCCTCAAAAAATTCTTGTTTTTTTCTGGCATTTATGGACATAAAGAAAAACAAAAATTATCTGGAAAATAAAAGAACTAAAAATTGGCAGAAAAGAATCCTTAATAGAGCCAAATATATATATATATATATATATATATCCTATATATAGGTACGAGAAAGTAAAAGTGAATAATTTTCTCTTAAATCTATTACCTTCGAAAATTCATTCATTCATAC
>JAAAKE020154103.1:0-12482 GCA_010014785.2 Anisolabis maritima
AAGGCTTAAATTAAGACAAAGATCAGTCTGCTTACACCAAATCGATGTCCCCCGCAACGGATGTTTATGCTCATAATTTTATTAGATAAGACAATAGTCCACACAAAAAATTTATCTGTACGGAAGATGAATTGCATAGGCAATTCGAATTATTTGCATTAAAGTTTGTTTGAGAGCGGCTGGTTTTTTTTTTTTTTTTTTCATTTCCCGTCATAATATTATATATTGTATATGAAATTATGTTTGTGAAACAAATTTATATTTATTAACTCACATTTGAAGAAAAAAAAATTGCGACCCGGGAATTGAAACCCCGTCTCCTCCTTGCCAAGTGAGTGTGCTGACCACCACTACACACACACATACATAAATTTTCGCAAACAGAGGCAGGTGGTGGTCCTTGGGCGCTTCCGCCTATATCCACCCATAGACCACTACAGAGTGCCCTTCATTGAGAGAGAAATTAGTAATCCAAACTCAGGATTTAATTTCATTGATAGAGAAATAATCTAACTAGATTGCAAATCTCTAATTAGTCTGGTGGGGCAGTGGACAACACATTTGTTTGGAAAGGGTGGGTTCGATTCCTGACTGAATTCAATTTTTTAGATAATGTGAGTTAATAAATATTAATTATATATCTATAATATTCTAGCCATTAAGACGATATAAAGCATTTATTTATAAATAAACATTTTTTTTTTATTGTTTTTATCGAACGGATAAATTCACAACTTAAAGAATAATTACTGGCCAAATTTTATACAAGAAAAAAAAGGCTTTGAACTTGGTTAAGATCAACCAACGATGAAAGCAATATCAAAGTAAGTCCAATTTACTTTTTTTTGGCGGCCTCTCGGGAGATACCATATGCTCCACACACCAATTCTTGCTACAATTTACGATGAGCAGTTTTTTTTTTATTTTTTCCTTCCTCAGCGCCAATCTTTACCAACTTAAAGAGAGCAAAGCTCTGGACTTTGTAGATACAAATGAAACAAGCTACGGAAATGCAAAAGGGTGGGTAGAGAGAAAAAGAGGGAGGGGGGGGGGGCCAAGAAATTAAAGTGATAAATAATTCATTTCGAATGAAAAACATACAAATTGAGTTTTCATTTAATTTAATACGTGTTTTCTATTTCAATTGACTTTGAAATTTTGTTGATTATCTTTTAGTACTATTGCATGTTATATATGTAGGCCTATATCAAGCAGGTATTTTTGTTGGCTGACTAAATTATATATAATAATAATAATTTATGATGTTGGAAATTTAATCATCAATTAATTATTATAATATATAATCTGATTATGAATTAATGAAACTAAATTTCACTCGTTCCATGATGCATAAACAGATTATTATGCCACAATTTCATTGCTTTCAGAGTAATTCCAGGTTTATTAAAATATAATATTATATATACCTGCAAGCTACTTGAGGCCGCACTTCACTAAGTGGTGGGTTGAAAGTAGTAACTTAATTTAAGTAGAGTCTTGGCCACCAAAAACCGAAAAAGTCTTATCTTATATTTAATAATGAATTTTATGTTTATAAATCATTAAACGATATACTCTTTAGACTCCGTCGATATTTATTTAAATTGGTTGGTAGCCAATATGAATTAAATAAATTTCATCGCAGCGATCCAATGACGTTTAGATAATGTAAAAAGAGCTTTACCTATTCTTTAAGAGACAGCGCTGGTTCAAAAATTGTGTGTATAGAATATTTAAAATTAATTCATAGTGACAAAAATCCCAATTAAAAAATCTGTTGAATTTAAATAAAATAATGAAATCGTTATACAAAGAAAAAAATGGAAATGAACATTTTTGAAATTCGAATTATTGATTAAAAGATTAAGAAATGGATTTGCTAAAAACCCAACAAAATGATATATCTCAATTTGTTTGGAAAAAATATGGTGTTTCCTCCCTAATTACTCTCTTATAATCAGATCTAGATAAAAGTGTTTTTATAGAAATATATGAATATTAATGAATAATATATATATAATGATCTTTAATTTAAAACGGTGAAAAAGACTGAGAAGAGATTTATTTACCTAGAGCGTTCTCGTTGTTTAGAAGGGCTTTTTTTGGAAACGAGATGTGCGGAGACGACTTTCACTAGAGACAGACGCCTCTCAACTAAAAAGCTAGGCAGATGGATGGTGAGTTGGAAGACAGAGGTATTTTCAGGTCTGGACCTGTTGGGAATGAATCATAAGGTATATGGGAACCCGAAAGAGAACGAAAACAACCGAGGGAAGTCGATCATCCAAATGAAAGGTCAATTCACACATTTAGCTTGTTATTCAATGATATGCGAGCTGGGGCCTGTTAAATATATTTAGAGTGAAAATTGAAACGGAGGCTAATAATTTTTACCTCTTTCGATCATGACCACACTCAAAGGGGGTTCAATACGATATTAAAGTTTGTTGTAAATGTATTCAATTTATTTGTAATTAAATCAATGGGTGGGTAATAAACCCAGTCTTATATGGGTGGGCTCTACTATTTATTTCCTATATAGCTATAGTACTGTTTATCACTCTAGCAGGCTAGAATCTTATTTGAAATTTGTGTTTTTTTTTGCCCTCATGATTTTTTAAAATTAAAATATCATTAATATTTATTCTTTAAAATGATTTAATTATTAATAATTGAGTACAAATTTTTTAATAAAATATTAATTAAAAATATGCGAGTATTTTTTGTAATGCGACAAAAGACCCTTCGAATAGCATTTGAACCCCCGAACTTGCTACGATTTTGCCAATTCCCATTCGAGATGAATTGATATCAACTTTCTGGCCTTTAATCCTGAAACTACCAATCAGCCTTATATTGTACATATACTAACAAAAAATTATTTTATTTTTATACATGTCTTAAGTTAAGCCTGGAACAGATAATATAAAAAATATGTAAACATTGAAAACTTATATAAACATAGTGAGAATAAGTTTTATTAATAAACAAATATCAATTTAATTACTTAGCAGCTTTAAGATAGGAATTAATACAATTTTGCAAACATTTAATTTTCTAAACAATAATTATTACTACTTGGCGTTTCACCCCCTCTCCTCCATAATTCGGATCAAACCTCTCACTCTCTCCCTAAAAGTTGATCTACACTTGTGTTTGATAATTAATTAATAATGAGAATCGTTTGATTTTATGGAAGTAATTTCTCACTAAAGCTATGAAATAGTTTCTAGTTTATCGACCACTAAAGCAATTAATTAAATAGAGAGATACATATAGTTTATTTTATTTATTTATCTGTCGCATTTCAGCCATCTAAATTATCATATCAAATATCTCATTTGGAACCCTGGGCATAAATTCCAAGTAGATCACCATACATAAGCTAACAAATGACCTAGCAAATCCAAAACATATGAAAAATAAATTAAATATTTGGGCGGCGCTGTTTGACATTTGTAAATAGCGCGTGACAAAAATGTGAATAATGAAAAAATATTCTTATCGAAAATGACCTTGTGCAATTTTGGTTATAGGTTAGCATGAATAAGCCAGTACTTGGTAAAATTTATTATATAAGAATCTCCCTGATTGATAATTAATTAATTTTCTAAAATTAACAAAATAAGAGATGTCATCCTTTATAATCTGTTTTCCTGTTTAAGTCACTAGCAAATAAACACCTTATTTGAGCACTGCCATCTGGTATGGTGACGAACAACTAGACTGGCTCTAGTGCACTTATTCAGGAGTAGGAAGATAAAAATCGTAGAAGATAAAATTAATATAACTTGATAAAAATTATATCTGAATGATATATATATATATATATATATATATAAATTTTATAAGAAAATATCTAAGAATAGGTTTGTTTGTTAAGAAAACAGATCATGTGAGCGGGTAAAAGCTTTTTGAAAGCTGAGTTCAAGGTGACAAGATATTATTCACCCTTATGGCTGAGGAATGAAAAAAGGAGCACACCGTGATCAAGAAAACTATACTTTTGAGTAAATGAAGAAGTTTAAGGCCTACATGACAGATATATAAAATGTTGATTGAGAAAACCCAGTTAGTTATGCAACCACAGCTAATAAATATTTTTTTCTGAAAATAATAATTTTACTAAATTGGATGTACTATAATGGGCTGCTTAAATTCGATCGTTACTGCTTGTTGGAAGGTAGGTAACCCAAATGACAAACTTGCTAATGGATTTTTTGATTAATTGCTCCAGATCTCCTCTAGTGAGTACTACACATGTTAAGTTATTAATTTTTATAGGGATGTAAAAATGTCCGTTCGGGAGCAATTAATCAAAAAATCCCTTATTGAATAGGTCATGTGGGTTGCTTATTTTCCAGTATCCTAAGACGAATGAATTTTTGCATTTTTTGATATATAATCTATACAATATTATAATAATCCGAAAATGTTTGCTATGACAGGCCGCTGCTTGACTATTGCGTCATTATAACGTTAAAATCATAGGCTGCGAGTAAATAAGAAAATAATTATTAATTTATTTATTTAAAAATAAAAATTTTCTATAAAAGATATTTTTGATATCACTCCTCGCACAAAATTGAGATTTGATGTCACAAAGCCAGTCCTTTTATCCTTTCTAGCCCGCAAACGAGAATAAATAGAAAAATGGTTTATATACAATTAGAAAAAAGATAAAATTGTATATCTAATAACATTATTAGATGTATGAACCAATATTGTAGAGTGAATATGTTCGAATTGGCAACGTGTTAAAAATTATTAAAATTTTATAGACTTGTGGTATGAAATTTTTCATAATTAATCAATAATTCCACTTACACAAATAAAAATTAGCAAATTTAATTTTTACTTGTAGGTTAAGAGAGTAATGATTATATTTGTAAAACAAAAGAAAAAGGTTTATTGTTTTTCGAACAAAAACAAAATTTAATATAAAGCTAAATTCCTTCAAGAGTGATCCAAGTTCGGCTGAGTAAAATAATAAATAACATTTTAATGTAAAAAAAATGTAACTTGATCTAAATATATGGATCACTCTCACAAATCATTTAAGTCCTTTTTGATACACAAAAAGTAAATAAATATTATCTTAAATGATAACAATAATATAAATATTATTGTTTTTCTTTTAAAAGAAATCTCAATTGAAAAATATTCTTTTTTTAACAAAAGAATATAAGCTGCATTTTTTTTATAAACGTCTTAGCTAAGTCACGAGCTATATAAAAAACTACTGAGAAAATGCGTTAATCTCAATTAATAAAGTTTTAAATTAATTTATCAATTACACTTTCTCTTACCTATAAAGATATTATGTAGTATATAGGGAAAGTATTGCGAAAATCGATGTCGGGATTTCAAAAAAAAATACACGTTTTGAGTCTAAAAAAATGTTTTGCAAAATCGTCTGCATGTGTGAGCGTGTGAACAAATTATCTCTAAAAATATTTGAGGCTCAAATTGGATATTTAAACTAGGTACTCAACTCGGTTGCATGCGACACGAAAGTTCTGAATTAAATCGACACTCCGATACTAGTACTAAACTTATAGCTTTTTTTTTTGATTTTCTTAAAATCCTTAAACGATTTTAATTAAAATTTATATATCAATCTGTGAAATTTACTAATCATTATCCGTCCCAAAATTGTTTAAGGCTCACTTTACTCCTGTACATTTTTAGAATTTTGTGATTTCATCTTAAACAATTATAACAATTTTGATGAAATTGGCAGTACGTTTAATAAATTAGAAACGCTTTATGATATTTCAAAATTTTACACATCAAAATAGTGTGGGGCGTTCAATTTGAGCTTTTAAGAATTCCATAGAAAAGCGAGGATAACTCGCTTGAATTAAATTCATTGCTAATTGTTATATAAATATTACTTTTGGCCTAAATAGATATTGGAATAGAAAAATTGATGGTACCGATATTTAGTACTTTGGTGCTGATAAAGAAAAAATATCGATACAAATCTGGTGTGATAGCTTATCATATTACTTTCTCCTACCAAAGTAGGCAAGAAAAAAGTAATATGATGTGCACCTATCACACCAGATTTTATTGCAATTATCTCATATTAATTAGATAATTATATATTTAGTATTTCTACATTTAAATTTGCAGTTTGAGACAAGCCGCAAAAGTGTCAGTGAATTATATATACTGATTTAATCAAAATTGAATTAATAATAATTTTAAATTATAAATACTTTAATTATATAACTAACGAAAAAGCTATCGGTAGTAAAATAATTTAGTAATTGAGAGATTTATAAAAATTAGAGATCTTTTAATGGAAATGTTGTCATTACCAAAAGAGAAATAGGGGAGGGAGATTAGGGTATAAACAATTTTCCAGGAATAATAAACGCCTTTTTTTTATTAAGAGCCCATCCCATGGGAACTCATCAGACCAGGTTTGGCCGATGAGCTCTGGGAATTTGAAACCGCCATTTTGAAGTCCACCAGACGGTATGAAGATTCTTATTAAGAAAAAAAAAAAAGTAATTTGTATTTTAAAAGATTCTCATTTTATATTAGTAGCAAAAAAGTGCTATTATTTTTTTGAACATGATTTTAATAAATTTTTCTTTAATATGAGGAAAAAAGAAAATTGTTATAACGACTTAAGAAAATATAAGATTTTTTCTAATTATCTATTCACAGGGGGCGGCAGAGGTTTAAGCAAATATTTAAGTACTATAAATGTATCCAACTCTAAGAATGATGTCTCCTATTTGTAGAAAGTTATTTCCACGAGTAACCAAGACAGAAGAGATTCATAAAAAAAATAATAGTAAAAATAATACGAATGTATTAATTAAAATTAAATAAAAATAGTTAATTGAAAAGCCATAATGATGGGATAAACTTCACTTTAAAAATATAAAATAAATATGCTCTACGCTCTTGTTTCATGCTCTAATGGTCCTATTATTATGTATTTTCCAATTAATTAAAATAAATGCGGAGGGGTTTATGTGCGGAAAGACTTAAAGAAATATGAATGCATTCTCATAGATGATTAAAAAGTGTTATTGGAAATGTATTATTATGGTTTTTACTTTTTCTTAACTATATATATTTAATATTTAATATATAGTATAAGAGGAGTATTGCGATAGCAAATTTCAACAGAAATACCCATTTTGTGTTTCGCTGAGTCTTATTCTCCCTCCGTATGTGAACAAAATATCTCAAAAATTCAAAAACCTTTGAAGCTCACATTAGATATTTAATTTAGGTACACACTTCGCATGCGACAGGAAGTTTTTCAACAAAATCGGCCAAAGAGTACATTGCTGATGTATTTTTATTTTGTTTTCTTGATTTTCTCAAAATTCGTTCTAACCATTTTGATTAAAATTCAAATTATATTTATTCGTTAAAATTATTTAATTATTAATAATTTATAAGAAATTTTTAATAAAAGACTAAGTAAAAACATGCGAGTATTTATGTGTTATGCGATAAAGCAGCATTTGAGCACACGAACTATGCCCTCAAAGCATATTTTGAAAAAGTTTAGATGAATCATTTAATAAAATTATTATCTTTCATTCATAGAGTTTTACAAAAGAAATTTGAAAATATTTAAATAAGAGATGAGTAGAAGTAGTAGAAGTGATTTATTTTTTTATAGTATTCTCATTAATTAGAAGGGCTTTTTTATTTTCTCATATACATATAGTATAGGGAAGCTATTATCAGCTTTAATGTAGATCAACCAAAGTGCATTACAACAAAACCAGAGATTTATATGAATTTTGGGCTATATCCCTCAGCCGGAAGTGGTACATTACCTTAAACGTTTTTCTAAAAATCGTGATAACTCAAAAATGATTTTACAGAGACAAGTCAAATGTTGTGTACATACATTATATCAAAATCAGAGATGGCTGTTAAAATTTAATCCCCTACTGGTAACCTGGAAGGCTTTCTAAAAATCATGGTAACTCACCTATATATGTGTATAGAGAAAGTCGAGGGGAGGCCACTCGGGATTTTTACAGAGGGATGCGCGGGAGACAACTTTCATTAAAGACCGATGCCACTCAACTGAAAGGCTAGACAAGTACATGGTGAGTTCGAAGGCAGAGGTATTTTCAGGTCTGGACCTGTTGGGAATGAATCACAAGGTATGTAATGCATATGTGTATATGTGAACTCGAAAGAGAACGAAAACAACCGAGGAAAGTCGATCATCTAAATGAGAGGAGCTTATTAAATAAATTTAGAGTTGAAATTGAAATAGAAGTAGGCTAATATTACGATAAAAATGTTTTATGAGATGAGTTTGTGTTTGGTTGGGCATAATTCGCGCCACCTAGGCTAAAACCAGGGACGGACGTGTTATCAGTTGGGATTAGTTCGAATCGCCTCTCTTCCTTAGCCAAGGGCTTGCAACCCTAGCTTGCGTTTGGAATATGATATTAATTCCAATTGGACTTGCTATATGCCATTGCAAAACCAAAGGTTTCCTTTCAGAGTGAAATTATATTTTCACTCTTATATATAGGCGGAGCGCGAGATGATTTGTTTTTTGGGTCGTGTAAAGATAGTGAAAACGGTAAATCCTGGTTCGAGTGGAGGGGGCACCAATTATTCCCTACCAAACACAAACTCATCTCACAAAATATTATTATTATTTTTTTTTTATTGACTGTTTACAGCCTATAGGACAATGTTTGAAAACTCTATTAACTCGAAATAGCAGATTTCATTAATATAATATAATAATTATATTAGAGAGGGGATGCTGAAACGACAAAGAACTTTTGGTTAAAATCGATCAATTAAAAGCTGCGAAGCTAAAGCATTTGATTCGTGATTTAAAGGTTACTGGATCGCTTTCCTCTCTAAGCGATAAAATTCATTTAAATCAGCTACCAAATAATTTAATGCAGGAAGTATTAATAATAGTATAGTTATTTATTTTGATTTAGCTACATATTTCTAATATATAGTATAGCGAAAGTACTGCGATCAGAAGACGGGATTTCAAAGGAAGTTCAGGTTTTGATTTCCCCTGTTATGCGATAAAAGAGCCTTTGAATACATATACACTCCTATTTTCAAAGATATATTTTGAAAAATTTGATGTGACTAAACGCACATCACACAAATTTATCTTATCTAAGGTAAGGAAAGCTGACTATTGTGCAGAAGGGAGGAGATAGGCGGAAATCGCCCAAGGGCCACTTGTGTACGAGTGCGATAGTGTGCAGTCACACCAGATTTTTTGGCGTCGAGCCCCCTAGGTAGCCGTTTAATGTACAGCCAATCGATAAAGTATTTTAAGAGAAAAACCTAAAAACATACAAGGGTAAAGTGGACCTCAAACAATTTTGGGGGAAAAAAGTTAATACAATTCAAAGATCATCTAATAAATAATTGTTTTATGAAATTTAATCAAAATCGTTAAGGGAATTTTGAGAAAATAAAAAAGAACATCATAAGTACTGATACATGTTGGCCGATTTTATATTTATTCCTTTGAGGTGCAAGCGACGAGGGTAGGTAGGCCCAATACAGGCTTTTTCGAGATTTTTGAAAAATCTTGATCACACAGATCGTTTTGTGAGACTCAGGAGGCCTTTACTTCCGTTGAAAACTCAATATAGATTTTTTGTGCGATCGCAATACTTTCTTACTATATATCACATATATAGGTGAGAGAAAGTAAAAAGTTTGGACCTATCTTTTAATAAAATTATTATCTCTCATTCAGATATTTTTACAAAAGAAAACAAACATATTTGAGATTTAAAGATATTTAAATATGAGATTAAATAATAGCGAGAAGAGATTTATTTACCTAGTGTTCTCGTTGTTTAGAAGGGCTTTTTTTGGAAGAGAGATAATGCGCGGAGACGACTTTATAGATATAGCTCAATTTGTTTAGAAAAAATATGGTGTTTCCTCCCTAATTACTCTCTTATAATCAGATCTAGATAGAAGTGTTTTTATAGAAATATATGAATATTAATGAATAATATATATATATAATGATCTTTAATTTAAAACGGTGAAAAAGACTGAGAAGAGATTTATTTACCTAGAGCGTTCTCGTTGTTTAGAAGGGCTTTTTTTGGAAACGAGATGTGCGGAGACGACTTTCACTAGAGACAGACGCCTCTCAACTAAAAAGCTAGGCAGATGGATGGTGAGTTGGAAGACAGAGGTATTTTCAGGTCTGGACCTGTTGGGAATGAATCATAAGGTATATGGGAACCCGAAAGAGAACGAAAACAACCGAGGGAAGTCGATCATCCAAATGAAAGGTCAATTCACACATTTAGCTTGTTATTCAATGATATGCGAGCTGGGGCCTATTAAATATATTTAGAGTGAAAATTGAAACGGAAGTAGGCGTCTTTTTTCATCAAGAGTGCAGTCAAAGGGGGTTCAATACGATATTAAATTTTGTTATAAAAAATGTATCCAATTTATTTATAATTAAATCAATGAGCGGATTGCAATAAATAATTTTCCATCCTATATGGAGGCCCCCATGTGAATAAAAAGTTACTTCTTTTCATTCTAATTAGCGGTCTAAAATCTTATTTAAAATATTTTATCCGAATCCCTAATTAGATCCATCTGGTTCAAATTTTGATTGCAAAGCTTGAAAATTTTTTCTTTTTAACTGTTTTTTTTTATCTTTATCGCAATTTGAAGAACAGCGACGCATTATATGCTTCATAGGTAAATACGAATTACAAATCCCAGTTAAGTTCCCTCTTGGTGGCTTTTTTAACCATTTACTTTCTCTTACATAAATATATTCAATATATTATATAGTATAGAAAAAGTATTGCGTTCACTGTCGATATTTCCACTGAAATACACGTTTTGAGGTCCCCTGAGCCTAAAAAATGGGTCTTTCAAATGGCCTGTCTCTGTGTCTTATAATAAAATATCTCAAAAACAAAAAAACTTTCGAAGCCCAAATTTTGGGCAGGTCAAGTTGCAGGTGAAAGCAAGGTTTTCGTTTTCAATAGAGTACTAGTACTTTACTTTTTCTTTTTTTTATCTGTTTTCTCAAAATTCGCCCTAACGATTTTGATTAAGATTCATATATTAATTATTTTTTAGATGATTTTTGGAATGTAACTAACAAATTAACAACTGAGCATGCTCAGGAGCAGTTTTTCGAAAAATCCATTAGTCACTTGGTTATTTTTTGTTGCCTAACTACAAGCAATCAAATACGAACAAATTTATGCACCCTATGGTTCCTAAATTTTTGAATATAATACATAAATATTTATTTATTTATTTCTACCATTTAAAATATAATAATTAATTAGCAAAACGTTGACATAATTAACTATATGTACCATTAAAGCAAAGATTTGATTTGTTATAGATAAAAATATAAATTGATGTATGGCTTAATGTCTCCTCAGGTTGTCATGAATAAAAATAAAACATTTTTCAAAACTTGAGAATGTTTTACTAGATAAGAAAATTTGTCTTGTTTTGGGAGGTTTGATGATCGATGGGTCCCCGGCTAAAAAAAGTACAAAAGAGTGAAAGAACTTGTGGAGAGGGGAGAAGATTTTTTGGCAATAAAAATCTCAATCTCTATTAATACATTTAGAACTGACTGATGAAATGGAATCGACAGAGCAGGTCCTGTAAAAAGGCCCTTTTTTTTACAACCAACCGAGGTAGCGAATTAATTGAGAGACAACAAAACCGAAATTCATTTTTTCCAGCCAACACGCTTACATTTCTCTTGTTACGAGTCATTGGCCACCGACATTTTCCTTTTCATTTCGAATTAATTTATTATATTAACTAGAAGTTCGCTTGCAGTTGACCTTTATTTTTATGATTAAGTTATAATACCAGACAACGATAAAAATAACAAAAATAATCGCTTGTTTATTGAAAGTCAGCCTTAAGTGGAAAGGAGTAAACAAAAACAATGAACAAAGAAAAAATCTAATTAAGTTTTTTAATTAGATGAACGGTAGGAACTTTTTATAAATTGTACAAAAACAAGTGCTCAAATTGAGAAGCGCACAGTAGTTTTTAATCTGTTCTTGCTGTGTGTGCGCTCTTCTTTTAGAGTCAATGTAACTTAGAGCTCGCGACGTTGTGAGCGCCGAATGAAGTTGTAAATTTTCCTATGCTAATTCATTATGAGTTACTAACTATTTTTATATAAAATATAATATATTTATTTCTTGCAAATTTTACATGCTCAAATTATTATTTTTATAATAATACTAATGGAGGAAAAATTAAGAGACAAAGAAATATGATAGGCCCACAATGGGTGCATAAATTAGTTCGTTCTTGCTTGCTGGAAGGTAGGTAACCCGAATGACCAACTCGCTAATGGATTTCATGATTAATTTCTAGAGAGTTATTCTAGAGCAGGGATGGCGAACCTATGACCCGCGGGTCAGACACTGACCCACGCAGGCTTTTTAAGTGACCCACGTATTGATTTT
>JAAAKE020154125.1:0-31000 GCA_010014785.2 Anisolabis maritima
TGATGAAATTAAAATATAAACAAAAATGTACATATAAGGAATCTTGATGTGAATCGTTTCAATCGTGGTCAACGTGTCTCTAGAACATTCCATGCTGCTGTCTCGTCCTCGCCTTCGTTCGTCTTCTCTCCGCTAGGGGCATCCTTCTCGGACGTCATCCCACATATATATAAACAATATTAATTTCAAATAACATTAGTATAAAAACATTCATAGATATAACAAAAAATTAAATAACTGTATTGGAAAGTTATTTAAAATTGTATTTTACTGTTTATTATAAATTTAATATTGTTAATATTTTTAAAAAGTAGTTCAGAGCATTCAGTTTCATAATCATCGAGGAGTTAAAAAAATAAATTATATATATCATATATTGATTTATGAAATAGTTTTTAAATATATAATTGAAATTTATTAACTCATCTCTCCGAAAAAATTGAATACACCTGGGAATCGTATCCGAGTCTCTTATTTCCGGGCCAAGCGCCTGATTGCTAGTCCACCATTTCTACTCAGTTGTTGAAGTAAGATCTAGCGATCTGGGGCCCTCCCGGCAAGTGAGAGACTCGTGATCGATTTCCGATTTTTTCGGAGAATTGTGTTAATATATAAAATTATCTTTACTTTTTATGTAACAGGGTAAAAAAAATATAATTTTAACTAATTTATCCGGCTGTTATGGAAGGAGAAATACAGTCTAATTATATAAAGTTCATCAATCAAATCTTTATTTAGAAATAAATATCTATAATTTTTAATTTAAATTTTTTATATTAAAAGACTTAATTCGCATCAATGCTTTTTCGCGGCTCTTCATTTTTCCCTAAAAAGATATAGTATAAAATTGCAAGTCTATGGAGTTAAATTATTGGCGCCGCCCCCTTCTTCCGGGGCCGTTAAAAAAATACAAGCGAGCGTTAATGCGTTTGAGTTGGGGATGGAAATGGTGATTTTGGGAATCCTTGGGAGGGGCCCACTGAAGGCTGCGGGGGCCTCTGAAACATGGCTCTGAATAGAGTGCAAGAAACTATAAAAATAAAGTAGGTTTATGTACATAAAAATGGAGCTCGAAGCGGCAGAGGAAGCGAGTGAGATATTGGGACAAGGGAAATTAAAAGAACTTAGAAGGAAACCAAATTGAATGCATAACCAGATAAATAAAAGGGGTGAGCAATCGAGGAAATGAATCCCATAGGGAAAAGTGAAAAAAAAACGCCGAAATGAGGGAAATAAATATTATTCAGTCCTCCTTTAATGGCTGGAGTATTTTTCCCAGAAACGAATTTACATCAGGTAACTTGATGCCGAAAGAATTGTTGACGGTACGATATGAAAAATTGCTTTTTAATGTCACTTTAAAACCAAGAAATGGAAATTAGATGCGTTTCACTTAAAAAGAGACAAGACAGGAGATATGCAAATCAGGAACAAATTAGTGTAGAAAAGTTTTATATAACTTAATAGACGCATATGTATTTATTTTACACATCTGGTGATGCCGGTACTAAGACTGGCATTTCTTTATATTTCTCATTGGCATTTTTAGTTTTTTGTGCCGACCCCTCATAATGTAAAGAAAACAAGTGAAAGAAGAAAGAGAGAGCCCGGCCCATTTGTATTATTTTTTCATTTTATTCAAACTTTTAATCAAAATTAAATTTAAAATGAATATTTTAAAGGTTTTTCTCTTTATAATTTTACGTTTAAATATTGGATTAAAAAAAAAAAAAAAAAAAAAAAAGGTGAGGTGACATTTTATTGAAAAGGGCATGACTTTTATCTTATCAAAACGATTAAGATTTCAAAAGAAAAAAAATAATAAGGAAGATAAATAAAAGATTTAGGCTTTTGTAAATTTAATGAAAAAACAGAAAAAAAAAAAGAAAAATATTAGAACTCATGAAATTCTATTATTAAAGGGCAAAATCACCAAATCTATATTAAAATAATTACATTGGATTATTTATTTTCAAAATTTACGTTTTAAAGCAAAAGGTTTCCAAAAATGCAAAAAAATCATAATGTCCTTATGTGTATATGTGCGTATGTGTATAGTTTTTATTTTGGCCTATATTGGAAAAGAATGAAACTTAATCCAAGTGCTTAAGGAGGTTTTAAAATTTGAAGAGAAACGGACCGCAGGGGAAGGTAAAAATAACTTTCGTTAAATTTATGTTTGCAGGCGCCACATTTCATTTAATGAATATTTATAATATTTTATTCGAACAGGAATTGTATTTATTTTAATTAGACACCGGCTGGCATTATTTTAAGTTAAATGGTCAGAATGGCACTTTAGACGTGCTTAAAGGTCGCTTTTAACAAAAATTAAAAAAAATTTTTTTAAATAACTCTTATATAGAAAATTTTTCTGACATATTAGAAATAATGTAATTATAAATAAAAAACTAAAATACTGCAAGAGTAAAATACTCTTTAAGGGCTTTTCATACTAAAACTCAAATTAAAAAAAAAATTGTTGATGAGAATTTTGAGAAAATCAAAAAAAAAAAAGTATATCAGTATAGTACTAGTACCGAATTTTATTAAAAATCTTTAGAATTTTATTATTCTATAATAGGCTTTAATTATTTTCTTATCTCTTCATTTTGAATTAATTTAATTTTATTAAGAGATTTTTGATAAATTCATAGGAGGGGAGCAATATGCTTATTTCGATTAATTTAAAGAATTCATAATGAATTTTCTTAGAGTGATCAAGTTACTCTTTTCGCTCTCTCCTAGATAAATGAGAATCATTTAAGACCCGTTGTTAACCGAAACGGTAATTACCGGGCTGGTTGAGGAAATTAGTCCATTTACATTGCAAACGCTACCCTCCATTGTTAATTTATCAACCGGTTCTTTTATCAACCTCTCGGTTATAAATTTTAAAAAAAATCCTTTTTTCTCTCTCTCTCTCTCTCGTTCTCGCTCTCTTTCCGATAAGAAAATGTCATATTTGAAATTAGTAATAAAAATGATATACACAGGTCGAAGAGAGGTGTAAGTGAGAGGGTAGGGATTGTAAAAATGCTATCGGGTCTAAATAGACCAAGAGGGGTTGGATATTTCTTTTTTATTAATAAAGTGCAAAAAGGGAGTCGTTTGTTTCAAAAGGATTGACGAATGGACCAGGATTCGAATCTCGGAGACAATTTGAAGGCCCCAAACGACTTACAATGAATCAAATGAACGATTCGCTATTTCTCAAATTAAAAAAATCTATTAGAGTGAAGGCGAAGTTATAAATAGCACGTAGAAAAAAAATTTTTTTCTCACATTATTTCATAATTTTTATAATTCATAGATTTGACAAAAATTTCTGTTTATTCACCTGGTTTTCTGATTTAAATGTAATTTTCATCAGGGAGTTGTTTTATTTAATTCTCTATAACAATAAAAAGAAGTAAAAAAAAATTTAATAATTTTTAGCGATTTGGACGCTAGTCGTCTCCTAGCAAAAAAACTTATATTTCCTATATGCCTTTTCTACAAATACGAATCATAGAGGAAATGAAGGAAAAAAGAGTTAGTTCTACACTAGTGTTTAATTTTTTCGTTTAAGCAAATTGACTATTAGAATATGTGAAAATAATTAAAATTTTCTATTTATAGAGTATTAGGGAGGGGGCTTGATCCCCTAAGCCACCTCCTCTTGTTTTTTTAAATAGACTTTTTTTTATCTATTAAAGCCCTACAAATAAAGCCTTAATTAAAACGCTTTTCGTTTCTTTATTAAATATTTGTTCACATACACTCACACACGCGATATTCATCTACAAGAATTTCAAAAAATAATTCCGCTCTAATTAAAAGGAAATTTGAGTTTGCTGATAAAATAAAAAAAATAATTTTTTCTCTATTAAATTTAATAATTTATTAATTAATTTCTGTTTGTATTTTTTTTTAAAGTCTCTTCGGCATCTGAGGCCATTAGACGATATATAATATAGTTATTACGATATTATCCAGGCATATTTATTTATTGAATTCCAATTGGTTATATGTGTAATTTTAACATTTTATTTGTCAATAATTACCTTTAATAATTCCATAGATTGTTGAAGTGAGGGATTCTTGGCTGATCACCCCTTCCACTTAATGGGGTGAGGGTGCCCTCCCTCTTTACTTAATCTCAGCGACCGAATTTACCCCCACGGCATGCCACTCCCTCCCTTCGCGCAGGCGCCTAGCCTACTCTCCCTTTTCTCTCCTCTCTTCAGATGAGTGGGATGCCTGACGCCGGTCGGCTGTTCGTAATTCAAAGCTACGCTTCTCAAAAAATTTGAAAACATTCAGGATTTATATATTATTTTTTATTTATTTGATTTTAATAAATTTCTGAAACAATTGATCTAACTTTTAAGGAAATTTATTTATTAATAACAATCAGTTTCTCTGATACATTTTTACTTTTTATTATTTAACTTTTACAATGGTTTCCTTTAAAAATATAAAATCAATAATATTTCTGAACTCATTTAGTTTTTTTTTTTAATATCTTTTAAAATATTTATATTTCTCCTTAAAATTAATAATTCCGGCGATTGTTAATTGGTGAATTATTTTCTCGCCATATTTATATTCCGTACATCAGAAATATGTGAAAAGAGAGGAAATGAATCACTAAAATACGTAGGCCTAACGAGCAAGCGTATGAAACGAGTAGGGACGGAAGCTGCTAGCCAAATTTTAATAATTGATATAAATCATCTTAGATATTATTTTTCAATTTCCTTTTAAATCTACATTTTCTTTTATAGATGTTTTTAAAAATATTCTCAGATCTCTCTTTTTTTCATCATTAGGAGATTTACTTCAAGTTTACTTTTAAGAAATTTACTATTTTTAGATTTTCTTAATTATTGAAATAACAAATTTAAATTCCATTTATTTATTAAGTAAAAAGGTAAATGACTTTTAATAAAATAAAGCTTTTACTATATTAAAAAAAATTACATATTAGAAATGTTTATTTAATTATGCTCTTATACATTTTTTAAAAAAATATTGCTCGCATTTATCTAGCACGGTGAATAAAAAAATAACAATTTTTTATTTCAATTATTAATAACACACCTTTAATTGATGTAAAGAGGGTTTATTTTTAAATGTAATGATATACATTTTTATTTAGCATTTCCAGAGTGATTGCAAGTCTCAACTCCTTTGATTTATTTACTTTTACTTTTTATAGCTAAATGAATTAAGTGTAGATGTTCTCATAAACTTTTTTCCATTTTCTCTTTACAGTATTTTTTTAAAATGCTGTTTATTATATTAGTAATATTATTATTTGAATCCTACAAAATTCATTTTACCAATAAATAGAATATATAAAATTATTATTATGATCACAAATAATTCAAGTATTAAAATAAAATATGCTAATAATTTCAAAAGTAAATTTTTTTTTAAATTAGGTATCTATTGTTAGAAATTCTAATAAATTATCTTATTAATGTATTTCTCTAAAAGAAAAGTACTTGGAGAGGGAGTTTTATAAATTTTTGATATATTGTTTGTTTTTGCTGGATTTGACCTTTTTTTTTTTTTACTATCCTCACCTACATTCATTTTAAAAAATTCAAGGTTATCATTATCTTGTACTAACACAACTATTCTTAAAATTTGTTTCGAAGAGATTATCTTATTAATGAGCTTATTAATTATAAAGCGCCGCGTGGGAGGCGGGACGGCGTGGGGTATAATAATATTGATAATATTAGTAAATCATTTGCTCATGATATTAGACTCCATAATTCTCACAATAATGGCCTCTATATTATCTAATTCATTTGAATAGACTCCAATAATAAGATCTTGTCTCGTTAATTTGATGGGTGTTAAATTTAATGGAGAAAATTATTTTAAATAAAATATCTCAGGTTCGATTTTTAATTAAATTTCAAAGGAAATTGAATCTTATCATAAACAAAAAAAAAAAAAAAAGGAAAAAAAAATTATAAAATTGCCGCTCACTTGAAATGAATTTTGATATCCAATAAAAAAAAATTAATATTCAATAGCAATTATATTTCTTAAGAACGAACAATCAATTTGATTCGTAAAAAAATATTTTTTTGTTTTTTTTTCTAATTTATTATTAAAATTTTTTTTTCTCTTGGAATAATGAATAACTATTAATTAGATGGCTTATCATTTTTCATTTATCATCTAAATATGCACATAGCCAATCTACTATATCTCCATAAAATCCTAATGATAATTCCAATGTATTCGAAAAAAAAAATTCTAAAATACACAAAGAATCAATTTGTTTTGTTTCGTGATTGCTTCTATACCTTATAGTCGTATTTATTATGTATTATATACAAAAATAAATAAATCAATTTAATAACATAAGATATAATCTTAAAAAAAAAAAAAAAACATGTTTCAATTGTTAAATTGTTTGACATGACATTAGATGGTTTTAATAGAATCAATGAAAAGTTTTTTAAATAATAAAGGTTTAGAAGTAGCGAGGCAAAGGGTTCGTATATTTCATTAATTGAAAATAAATGATTTAGAACAATTAGATTTGTGTCTCTGATAATTCACTCGAGCCATTTATTCCACAAAAAAGAGACGATATCAGATAAAATGGTTGAGTGGAGGGAGGGAGGTGGGGGACACAAAAAAGGGTTTTTCGGATCTCCTTGCAAAAGGTCATCGGTCCCTTTTGCGGAAATGGTCGCAATTTGCTTTAGTTATGGCAGACCAATGAAATAAAATGAGAAAACCCGAAGCCTGGGGGGTCCCTGAATAGATGCATTTTGGAAATAAATCGTGTTTTTAACTCGGGCTCCATTCCATTTGCTAAGGATTGTCCTCTCTCTCTATCTATGTCAGGCCTTCCAGAATCAAGTGAAAAGAGAGTCCAACTTATTTAGGAGCAATAAAGTTGAGGTTAAGAAAAAAGAAAGAAAAGAAAAGGAAAAAAAAAAATTCGCAAACAAAATAAGAAATACGAATGGGAGGGAACAAACATGGCGGGTGGGCAGGCGGATCGTCGTTCATCCCAACTACACATTTTGTCGAATCTTTAAACAGTTCTCGAAGGGAAGTCATCGAAACGAAGAAAAACAAGAATATTTACTTATAAAAAAATCTTCGATGAACTATGGCTCTGCTCAATGACGCAGAAAGCCAAAATGTCGAAAAATGGACGACGTCTATGGAAAAGAAATATAGAATGCCATTTGCGAATTGCAATTTGGATAATAAATCGATGATTTACAGGATACATTTAATATATTAATATAATACTTTATGTCGAGGAATAAAATAATTAGATATTTTTAAATTAATAAATAAAATATAAAACCGCATAAAAGTCATGTAAAATTATTCTAACCATTCATTACATGAAATAAAACGTAACCATTTATATTTTTAATATTTATAGTTGTGGTCCTACAATAATAAATAATAAATATAATTTATTCATATTTAAAATTTTTTGTCTGTTAGGCTTCGGGGCGGACCCCTATCACAAATATGTGTATAATTGTGACGATAAGCCATATTTATTTATATTATAATTTTATTTTTATTTATAATTAATTAGGAGTCAATATAATATAAACAAATTTATTACTCATTATCGAACTCTTATATTAGCATCGAATATATGGACTTCTAAGAAGACACTAAAAAAAGATAAATTTTTGCAAAAGTATAATGATAATAAAAATAAATTGATTGAAGAAATTTTTAAATATTACATGGACATGTTATAATAATATAAAATTTCATTTTCTAGATGATTTTTGTCTAAAAATAGGCTTTAAGGAAAATAAATTATCCAATCTTCATTTTTTTGAGGGCAATTAGAATTCAATCCAAATCATGTGGAATTTTTTTCTAAATAAAAAACAAATTCTTAAGGGTGAACTTTGTTTAAAAGGCCTAAACATTTTTTGGCTTTCAATTCACTCTGTAGGGAAAAGAATTTATTAAGGACATTATGGAAGGACTCTTTCCTTACTTTAAGAAAAGAGATAAGCCTCTCCCAAAATAGAACATCTTTCAATATATTTATAATAAAAAATTCAAATCCACCTGGAATTAAGCAACCACTTGCTTCATAATTTCTCATCTATTAATAAATTTATTCATTTTGTATTTTGTATTTTTTATATTTTAAAAAAGTCAGTATTGACGGATGATTATCTAAAAAAATTAAAAAATGATATAAATTATTATATTTCTATTGTAATATTTAATTTTCTCGAAATTTTATGATTTTATAATTTGAACATTTAACCAAAATAACGTAAAAATGAAACAAGGCGTAACGATGGTGGTGGTGCTTTATGACATAAAAAAGTCATAAAAATTCCATGGGTCATGCACTGTGACTAATTTTAGTGTTTAAAAATGAATTTCGTTTTTTTTTTCTCTTTCTCTTTTTATGATATACTAACATTAAACTGACCTAGAACTTAGTTGACTTGCATTATGAAAAAATCTGAAAATTTCAAACCTATTGTTTTATTTCGCAACTGAAAATTAAATAGGCCTAGTAGCAAATATGTACAGTTTTGAATTAATAAAAGCTACCAAAAAGTGGCTAGCTAGAGAATTTTTGGGTAGTGTAAAAAAAAATAAATTTTTTTTCTTTCAACCCATTTGGACCCATTTCTACAACAATTCTTGTACATAAATTCTCTTATTTGCCGGTGGAATAGAGAGGAGGATCTTGTTTCGTAATTCAAAGTTCGCTTTCAACTGTAAAAAATAAAAATTGAATGATAGGCCACTAATTAGTTTAAATATATATGGAGGTAAAATACATATATTCTTCTATGCCAGAGAACATATAAATTATTTTGCTCATAACAAAAATTTTTTAAGAGTTATTTATTCTAAGATATACCAATTGGTGTGATTTGTGTAATCATAATAGTAAAATCATTGAAAATGCTTATATTTATTTATTAATGAAAATCATGAAGCCAACATCTCTATATCATTTAATATTTTTGATTAAAGAAATATAACTATATTAGAACATTTTGAAAAATTTCAAGAAAATTTTTCTTTTAAATCTCCGACGACTGGTCTCAGTAGCAAGTTCTGGATTATGAAAGGCACCTAGACACACATTCGACACTAAAATGAGAAACAACATCAGAGAGAATATATCTCAAAATATTCTTGTTTGATAGTACTCTACTATTATTCATTTTATTAATATTTTGTTTTTACAATATTTCTGAAAAAATATATTATACCTGCTAGTTCTTATATATTACTGTTTTTGTTTGAACTTTTAATAATCTTGGTTAAAATAATTTTGAAAACGCTTCATTCTTTTTTAACAAACTTTTTCGATTTTTCCTCGAAACCAACAAGGATGGGAGTCTAATGATGTCTGCAAGAGCGGACCGGATAATGATATATATACCCTATCGACGGATATGGCAATTGATCTGACTTGTAATTCCGCTGATCTGAAAACTTGAGAGAGAGAGAGAGAGGGCAGAACTTGAGGCCTTTTTTTCAAGTTGCCCAAAAACTTCCTTCCAAGATTTCTCTTTTCTCATTTTATTTTCTTTTCTCCTTAGCGCTCACAAAAAGTAATGACGTCATAAATAGTGATATTCTATATGTTAAGAAAAAACGAACTGATTTAATCCCCCATGGTCAATTGTCCGAATCGGAAGGTTTTATCGACCATTAAACGATTAATACCTCAACCCCATACCCGAAATTATGGATTACTCTTATGAATAATCAATTAGCTACTTGACTTGATTTTAATCTGATTGCGTTTCAAGTGACTGAATAGTACCTATGTCTATTTGAACAATGCAATATATATATATATATATGTTATGTATTCTCCCTACCTTTAATGCAAATGAGATCCAAAGCGACTTGGGAGCTTCAAATTAACCTCCATAGACGTGACTGTCAATTACAGTTAGTATAAACATAATAAGGAAGTTGGTTTGAACATAGCCAACATCAAACATTTAAACTCTAAATAAATTTTGTTTTTTTTTTTAAATAGGCGTAATGTTAAGTTAGTTATCCAATTAATTTGATATTCAAATCTGTTTTTAAAATTAAATTGACTGGATTTTTAATGAATGAAATTTATTAAGAAGGAAAAAGATTGAGGAAGAAGAAATGAAAAAAAATTTAGTTTAGAAAAATAACAAAGTTCCAACAAAGCCTCATTCGTTTTTTTTTTTTTTTTTTTTTTTTTTTTTGTTAGAATAGACAAATAGAAACTGAATTTGAGAAACTTTTTATTATTTTTTGGTTGATATTTTAAGCCAAATAAGAAAAAAAAATGATACGTAGCAAAAATTCTTATTCTATTAATACATAATTTAATATGGATATATCAATGCCTAAAATAAAAATTAAATATTTAATTAGACTATTTTTTTTTTTGGATGCAAGCTAAAAATACTTGCTCTCCCGGAACTCGAACCACAGACTCAATTTTCCTGTTTGTTGCTCTAGTCATTAAGCTAGTCCACACATCCAGGATTTTTATATTGATCTCATTCTTCCCAATTTTGGTAGTTAGGTTGGTTACATTCATTAGATGAATTATATACATCAGCTATCTTAATTTTATAATTATTTATAATTTAAAATTTCGAATACACTTTTTTTTAAAAGAACTTCTACCATATGTGTGGTAATAATTCAGGCGTTATAATTTTGAGTTCTTCGAATGAATTTATAATTTTTTCAAGACATTATTGTATTTCTAATAATATCGCTCTAAAAATATAAATAATAGGTTTTCGTCTGGTTATAGGTCTATAGATCTGGAAATATAATAGAAACGAAATAAACTTCATATGAACATGTCTCCTACTAAGTGCCCGCAGTGTTCCGCGGTAATTATAAAAATTATAAGGTATTGCTATTATATTCGCAAATAAAATTACTGTTTGTGTATGAAAGAGATTTAGCAAATACTAAAATATTATTATAAATAATGTATTGAAGTTGTAACTATTCAATATATATATAAACTATATAATAGAAAACGAACTTATTTCATTTTAATTAAGGTTAGTGTTTCGAAAAAAAATTTTGCTCACAATAGGGTTCCATACTTTAGAAAAGTTTGGTTAACAAATGATTGTCGAGATAGAACTGGCGGAATGTAAAACTTTATCTCAACAGGATTTTGAATTTGAGCTGCCGATTCTAGGAGGTTGTTAATTATTATGGAAACTTGTTTTTGTAAATGAGAATAGAGAATTTGTCAGTGTTTGGGAGTAGTTTAGTAATGATTGTGTTATTAAGGTCTTTATTGTCAGTGTTATTTTATAATAATAATAATAGCTAATAATCATAGCTAAATAGTTAATTTGTTTAATGTTAGCAATAATAAAATATTTATTTATTATATAGTCAATATAGCATTTGTTCTTATTTTTCCAATCACTTAATATAATTAAAGAAAATATATTCTTTTTCTATGGTATAGAAAAGTTTTTTCAAAAGAAATTTTATCCATTTTTCTTCGCTTCAATGCCCTTAGGCTTCAAAATAGAAAATTGAAAAAATATTAGGGCAAAGTTTTTGAACTCTTTATTCAAATCGCTTTGATCTTTAAAGCATCCTGCAAAATCACAAGACAAATTTGTTTACAATAATCTTGTATATATCTATATATACATAAATAATTTTGGAAGCAATTGGTTATTTTATTCTCAAAGAGAAAACGGCCATAAAAGATTCTAGTTTTTATTTTTTCGACCTCATTTTGATCTTTTGACTTTTGGAAAAAAAAAAAAAAAAGAAAAAAATTATTATTTTTTCCCCCAAAGTTTTTTTTTAAAGTCTTTTTATTAACTTATCATCTAGTCTAATTTATTCTTTTTATCTAATATTTTACGTATATATACGTATTTTTTAATGAAACATTCACATTTTGTACCATTTTCAATTAATATACTAATTCTTCAATGTAATGGTAACAGTTTCTCCTAAATTGATTAATTTAACGATTTTAATATATTTACCTAAATGAGACCTAAATCTTAAACTCGTAAAAGGTGCTTAGTAATGGGTTAAAACACCGAAGGGGGGGACGTTCGACATTCGTGCAAGCCTCATTCTTTCAATTTACGAGTTTAAGGTAAATATATTAAGATCACCATAGTAATTCCTGGACAAACGTCTTAGTTTCATATCCCTTCCTTATAGAAATAATCGCTCTTAAGGTCCTTTATGAGTAAATTAAATTAAATCCAGAAATTTTATTGCGGCACCTTTTTTTAATTCCAGTTCTTAGGCAATTGCCTAAGTTTCCAAGCCTCTTCTAAGCGAAAATCCTGGTGTTCCCCCCCCCCCCAATCCGCAGTCTTTAAAGGGCACAATTAATCATTCTCATAATTTCGTAAACACATTAGCCTATATTTGGAAACAAAAAGTGATATTAATTAAGACATTAATAAGTATATTTTAAAATATAAAATTTGAAATAAAAAAATATAATTAATCAGCGTTTAATTTGGGAGTGTGTATGTCTCAGTAATATGACGCAAGAGACGCTAATCCCCTGATTACAATGTCATTTGTCATAACATGTAAGAAACATTTCTCCAAATATCAATTAAGCTCAACAAGAGGCATATTGGGATTAGTTGTCAATCTTGACACTTCATAAATTATTTTGCTTTCGTGGTGTTTTCGTTGTAGAAAAGCAAGTAAGGTAAAAAAGAAGTGTTTATGCTAATAAATCAAAATTTATATTTGAATACAGCGGATAAAAAAAAAAACGAAGGCATACAAAAAAAAAAAAAGATGACAAGTGAGACGTAAAGTACAAAGGGTATGCTCCAACCCTCTCATTTGAGAGAGTTTTCTAAAAGAGAATGGCTGGTGAATGTGTGCGTGTGTATTGGGTATGTATGTGTTAGGTGTGGGGGTTGATTTATGCGTGTCAAAATCAAACTGGCGGGTCCGGTTAAAGGAATCACCTGCACTCCCTTTTCGGGGGGTAAGCTCAAGCCCTTCTCTCGCTATGCAAACACAAACACACGTGCCGTATATCAAGTATACGGCGCGGCCAGTTCCTGCCCCCCGAGGAGAGGATGATACCTGAATTATGCGCCGTCTGCCAACCCAAAATCCCTTCCCCAAAAACTCACCCCAACATCGGACTCTGGACACGAACGGTCGGTTTTTGTTCTATTTGCTCTTGTAACCCTCGATCACATTTTCTGATAAAAAATGTTTTAATTATTTTTAGATTATTTGATTATCTCATTTTTTTAAATTTTTTCTTAAAAATATTTTTAATTTCAATCTTTATAAGTAAGAAGTAATTATTTATTTTTTTCCCTAGGCATAGTACTCAAGCTAGTCGAAAAAGACGATTAAAATAGTTCGTAGTTTATAAATAATTTTTATCGCTTTTTGTCTTTCGAAAAAAAGGCATTATATAGATAGATACCAAATTGCCCCCACCCTGTGGCCGAGAGATCAAAGATAATATTGAAACCTTCAAAGAGATGTGGGTTCGGATCCCAGGCAATTCGATGGAAATATTTAAATCAATTGGATTCCATTTGGTGTAAACAAATATGCCTGTATAACTGTAACGTAAATAACTTATATATATCGTTTAAAGCCTATATAGCCTCAGATGCTGATAAGACTTTAAAAAAAGACACAAAATTATAGAAGCTTAGTTGATAACTCCATATTTATTTAAATTAATTTGATAGCCACTTATTCCCCTCAAGAAGGGAAGTGCACTTTTTACATTCATAATATGGGAAGATGTATATATGACCTTTAAAATACCTTTTTGTGAAATTTTAAATAGTTTTTACTATAATTGTGATACTTTTTGGCCTTTTCTATTTGTTAAGGCCTTTTTTAAGTTTTGATTGTTGTCCAAATTGAGAGATTTATAAACCTCTTATAAAACAAGAAATCAAGAATAGAAAGATGTAAGTTATGTGAAGGCGTGAATGGCCTTAGAGGCTTAGGCCACCTCAAGTCTTAACTAATAAAAGAGCTTTTTCCCTACTCCATATAGTGTTAAAAATAAGCCTATATTGCAACTATATACTACAAAAACACAAAACCGCAACTATGAGAAAAAAAAAGAAAAAATCAAAGAGAAATAAGTAAGAGAAAGTAAAAACATCTTCCTAAAGTTTTTTTTTTTTTTTTTTTTTATAAATAGTTTGGCCAATAAAATCCCTGTTATCATTTGTTAATATCTCAATTAGCACAAATTGTTAATTTCCCAAGAGAAAGTTTTAACACTTTTAAAACTTTAAAGTTTGAATTTTGAATCACCTCGGTCTCTGTATTATATATATATTTGTGGGGGAGGGGGAAGAGGTTTAGTTTTTTCATACAATAGAAGAGAATGAAATTTTCCAACTTAAGAACCAGTGTAAATTTAATATTCCGAAAAACTTTCTATAGAATTTAAGGAAATAAGGACAAATTCTCATGCACTAACACAATGCATTAAATTCCTTTCGGCCGGGGAGAAGAACAGCCACCAAGATATCTGTTGTCAAGCAGCGCTGAACCTCGGATGGGTGACCCCGAGAAAAAAGGCTGTTGGACGCCCGCCGGAAGCCAACGATAGTAATTTTTCTATGGATAAAATTGTATAATATATAGTCATAGTGGAAAAATGACTTTAAAATAAAAATAAAAATTCCTTTCGATTGTGCCTCAGTTAACAGAGATGAATATTTTAAATGAGAAAGAATTTTATCATTAAAAAAAAGGGGGGGGGGGAATACTAATGACGAGGATGAAAACTAAAATTATTACCTGCGTGGGTATTTTCTGGTTTGTTATTCCCTTTTGAAATACTGTATTTACGTCCAGAGTTTTGATTAATTTTTTTTTATTTAATTCTCTAAATATTTTTTTTGGGTCTCTATGAAAAATAATAAATACATTAGCTAGAAAATTTTGTTTAAAAAATATATAATTCAGATAAGATTGTCAGTTCATTTTATTTTGTCATATTACGCATAAATGGACTTAACTTAATTGAAAAGAATTAAGCAAATCTTCCTTGCCCCATACTCTCCATTCTTTGAGGAATAAATAATGAAATAAAATATTTATAAATAAAAAAATGCTTTTTTGGGAAATGCTTAGATAAGGGATAAAATAATACGAACAATATTTTCCTTATATATTTTTTTTACAAAATTCTTTCTCACCTTCTTCTTTAGTAGTAATAAAATTTAAAATATTTAGAAGTTGTTGTTTTTTTAATAGGAGGCGTATTCAATTCTCACCCTTTTTTTTTGTCTACTAGAAGCCGGAATCGGTATTCCGGATCCAATCCGTCTTGCCACTCACTTTTATTATTCACGGTTTTTCTGTATCAATGAAGCCATAAGAAAAGGAGCCACATTTTCAAGAGGAAGAGGATTTCGAGGGTGGTCTCCTCCTACTCTTGTTCCTGCTCCTACACTCCGGCTATAAATCAAAGCTCCGCTTTTGGCGCAGCTGTTCGGCCGCCCTCGATATTATATACAGCGTTAATTAATAATTTCCCACGTGCTGCATGTTAATGTTTGTAAACAAACCTGATCTTTAATCTCTAATTCAAACACCTAGAATGAGACATTGCCATGGAACAGTAAGAAAAATATATAATGATAGGACATTATTAATTTTATGATCTCCCTTCAAAACTCCCACCTGATGAGTACGTAGTACTACCACCCATTTCTTCTGCTTTCTATATGTAGATTTTTACTCTTTCTACCTCATTAAGCGCCAGGCTCTGCGACGGCCCGGCTTGCTTCTTCTCGGTTTATAAATTTTTATTTTATGCCAATCCCTAATTACAGGGAAAAAGTAATAAAATGTCTTACTAGCTTGCTACATCTATTTTATTCCGAAAATATTAAAAATGCAATTATAATTATTAATAGTGCCATATAACTTTTACTGATTTCACTCATTTTATTCGAGCAAAAATGTTATATTTTACTATCGTACATTTTTTTTTTCTCTTTTCGGTATATTAGACCATATAGACTTGAAACGAAAGATATATTTATTCGAATTACGATACATTATCCAGGCCTATTTATTATATCAATTAGAATCCATTTAATTTAAATAAATTTTCATTTGCCTAAGATCCGAACCCACATCCCTTGGCTTTTAAGTTTATCAATATTGATAATTGTAAATAATTATATTATTATTATTATTATTTAACCACTCGGCCAGGGGGTGAGGAGATTATTTTTAGTTACATGATCAGAGGGGCTCTCCAAACGCGCTCGATTAAAATTATAAATCGAAATTTCAATAAGGATTTTTTGTGAGAAATATATAGGCTATAACATTGGTTACTTAAAATAGCAAATTCCCAAGGGCAGAATTTGTCTATTTAAAAAATAATACTAATAATATTTTAATTACTTAATTTAAAAAAAGGAATCAACTCATGCGTAATAATCACATATTAAGACATCCCGTTCCCCTCTTTAAAATAAAAATTTTTCGGGATCGGCAAAGGGAACATTTGCAGAGGAGCAGCTCCCAGCCATTTGTGGTCACTACATAATTTTAATTTTTCCAAATATTAATTAAATAAATACGTAAATATTCGTTTAAGTTTAATCCCCCGAAGGATTCTGCCACTTGGGTATTGTCCGCTTTATTCATATGCCCACAATTGAATGCCCAATTATATAAGCTTTTTTTTTTTTTTTAAATAAATCAATAAAAAATAAAAATGAATAAAAAATATTCTTCCTTTTTTAGAAAAATAATATTCTGAATATTCCAATATTCATTTTCAAAGTTTCTTTCAAAACGAGATTTTAAGTTTACTTATTGAACTTTTTTTTTTTTTTTTTAATTAATAATTATATTATTATATTATATTTTATTGAAGTTTTCTTTATTATTAAACTTAGAGAAAGTAAAATCAGAACAGTCTAAGAGACTCGTTAAAATATTAATTAAATTTTGAACAAAGACTAACAGAATTGTATTTGTTTTTAAATTTGTTTCAAACAAGATCGAAGTAATTCTACTAAACACTTCATTCCGGAAGAGTAATCTTAACTTTTATTTTCGAGGCAAATCTGTCCGCTTAAGTAGTCTTTACGACAATATATAGCTTAGAGGAAACTTCTTAAGCTTTAGGCAACACATTCGAGTATAAATTCACAATAGATTAAAGGAATTTTATATAATCACTTGAGAGTATTGTCAACAGATAAAATCGTAAAATTGCTTTTTATTATGGGCTTAAACCCTACCTCGTAATAACAAAGTCGATAAACTATGTGAAAGTATCATTAATTATGATATAATGAATATCAAATAAAGTTTGTTTACGTTTAGAAGAATAAACATAACTTAATCAATATTAGTAAAAAAAAAGTAGTTAACAAAATTTTTTAAATATTCCAGTCATATGAATTAGTATTTAAATTTATAAATTTAATTTGGTCTATACCCCTCGGAGTATAATTGAAAAATTAAATTTATATAGAGCTAAGTCCGCATGGACCCTCCTAAAAAATTAAATTAAATAAATGGGAAATGTTTTATTATTTTAAATAATTTTCTATATAATATCCCCCCCCTCCCTGAAATGTAATTGGCCAATCTCTTACTTTTGTTTCGTCTAAATGGATAATTAGATTAGATGACCTACATGAAAACTGAAAAGTCTAAATTTAATAATAGGTAAAACATTTTGAAATCTGATGATTTTGAATTTCATTTAGCTCTCTTAATTATCCATTATGAAAAGACACAGGTTGTCCAATTACTTATGTGGGGGGATAGTAGATAAAAGAATTTTTAAAAATAAATAAATAAAAATTAACCTGACATTGAACCTAGAAAGTTTTTAGTAGGTTATAATGCTTTCCTTTTGAGAAAAATTAAATCTAAAATTTTTTATTAAATTATAGTGCAAAATAAACCACACAATAATTTATGGACTGGCTAATCCTTAAATTTATTTTAATAATAAATTCGTAATCATATATAATTTGTGTAAACATCACTTAATTAAAAATTTGCATAGGCCCAGTAACTTTGACTTGTTAGACCTTAACGCCTAATTAAGTTATTCGTATACTAAGCCTAATATTATTCGGATGTCGCCAAGGGTGTTTATTATTGCACGGCGGTGTGTGTTAATAATTAACCTGGTCGATAAACGGTTACTAGAGGAATGAACGGCTCTCTCTTCCTCACCGTTTGCATGCAAACTGGGAAATCAGCGCTACTGTGGCCGACACGCGAACCACATTCTCATCGCTCTTTTCTTTTTAGACTCCGATACACCCTTTGGGCCAAGGGCTATTAGGCCGTCACTTTAGAGTCTAGAACAGAATGGCGAATAATAATTGCTTACTGAAGGCGAGAACGGGTAACACGCCATCTTTTTTTTTTTTAAGCATTGATTGACCTGATTTTCGGTTCTACCGGATAAAAATCACATCATATTTTAGGCTAAGGGCCTATCTTGTTAAAAAAATAGAGAACTTTATTTATTCGAGACATCGATTGAAATAATTTACACTAATCCGTTGGGGATATTTTTTTATGGCCGACAGGTGGTTATTACAAGGGGGATTGTGGAGGATTATAAATGTAGTATTTCGGGCTTTGTTAATATACTATTACTAAAAAAATAAAAATAAAAAAAAGTATTATTAATATAATTGACATTTATATAGGGTGAGTAGAAAATTGTCCAACCCAGGAATCTCTTGATTAGTGCGGTGTGAATAATGCAGTTTTGATTAGTGCGCACAAAATTTGAGACTATCCCTTAATATATGCGGTGGCAAATTTGATTAGTACGCTTCAACAAGTGCGAATTTTTTTTTTGCAAACCTTCTGAAGCTTTGGCAACTAGGGATTATAGACTACATAATTAGAACACTACAATAAATTTATTTATTTAATTCTCTTAATATTACGACTTTCGTTATCTATTGATAATTGTTATATTTTAAATTCTTTCTTAGTTTTATCTATTAATAAATTTTGCGTGAATGACAACTACCTAATAATAGCCATTAGAGTCTTGCCTTCAGTACTGTCTTTAAAATTTTGTGAAAAATAAATTTTAATTATTTCTATAAATTTTTAAATTCCTATATATATATATATATATATATTCCTCAAAGATTGAAATAATATGTAATCAAATATAGATTCGTTTTAAATACATGTTTATAAGTTTGATATTTTCCAGAATTCATTATAATTATTCCCATTGGTTTTTTAGTTTGATTAGTGAGGTTTTGATATATGTGGTGTATTGCGGAGATTTATTAAGCGCACTAATCAAGAGATTTCTGTATAAGAAAGCCACCAATTAATTTGAAATTAGTAAATCAAATAAATTTAGTGAATATTTACATAGTTAAAACCATTAAAAACTTAAGGAAGGAAATCCATCCTGACATGCGAAGGGAATAAAATATTTGCCAAGAAAATCACTCAGGAATTGTCCGCATACACGAGATTTTGACGGATCTCCCCTCTTTCTATCTAAAAGATCTCTTGAGACATTTAAAGTCTGTTTAAAAATTAAATAAGCAGTAAGTAAATATTAAATAATAAAAAAAGAATTTCTTGTCGTCTGAGGTAAAGTTAATAAAATCAATTCCTTTTAAAACAAATTTAAATGGCCCGGATTAAGAAAATTTCCCTCTCCGGACAAACTATAGTGTAACAGGATATTTAGGAGAAAGTTCTTATCCGAAAGATCGGGGCTTCCTGGGGGAGGAATGGATTTTAAGGTTTCGAAAATTTTAGAAAAGTTTTTATAATTTTAATACATATATGATTATAATAAAATAATATAAAAATTATTATAAAGAATTAGTGGAAAGATCTCATTAAATCATAGTTCGTAAGTTTATAAATGTATTTTATTATTTTATATGCCATTATAATCCATAAATAAAAAATTATTATTTCCAAAAAATATTTGGGGGGTGGGAAAATATATTAGGATATTTAGGGGGTCATGAGTATAAAAAGGTTAAGAACCACTGTTTTGGGGAACACAGAGTATTTTTATTTAAAATGGTTTCTTTACAGTGAGTGTAATTAAAAAAATAATATATTTATATACGTATCTTCTATCTATGAAAATATAAAGATTTTATTTTACAAAATGTCTTGAAAAAAAAAAAATGTAGAAAGTTAAGTTTTCATATGCAAGGTACTCAAATAAATATAGATTAAAGAATTTATGAGGGTTGCCTCTTTTCCAGTTTAGAAGTACGAACTTTCTTCTTCTCTTTTCCAGCCACTGAAAACTTTCTAAACATTTTTAAAGTACATTTTTTGGGGATTAGAAAAACGAGTTTTAAAGTGGAAAGTAGACAAACCAAATAAATAACTTATTTGAGTACTTTGTTATATGAAAAGTTTCTTAACTTTGTACCCATTTTTCAAGACATTTTGAAAAATAAAATCTCTGTTTTGTATTTTCATAGTTATTACATAATTTAAATACAATATTAGTTTATGGTTCTGTAGTTTAGTGTTAGCTGTTTTTTTATTTTCTAGATATTTAACCGCGTCATTTGGTACCGGTTCATAGGATTCATTATCATTGATAATACAAAAATAATTTCTTTTGAAAATGATTATATTAATTTTATTTCTTTAAAGAATGCTTACAATAGAATTCTTATTTAACTATCCACCAGCTAACAGTAAATAAATAGTCTATTTATTTATTTATTTTAATTTCAATTTTAAGTCGGTCGCTTCGGCTTTGACTTCTAAATATACATATATTTAATTATAAAAATTTGTACCGACATTCAGCACTTGTTTTTCTTATTATTTGTTTTATTATTGAAATAATAATATTCTCATTTGAAACAAAAAATGCGAAAATTTGAATTTTTTATGTAATTTTAAATTTACAAAAAAAAAAAAAAAATTCTAGGAATTATTTGCACAAAATATTAAACGCTTTATCATTTGCTGAGTATAGGAAACCAGTGATTTAATTTTCTTCAAAGATGTGCTTTTACAGAAGTTACATAATGAATTGTCTTGAATGTCACAACTTCAAGAAAGGGAGGAGAGGAGGGGTTGGGGGTTCCCTTCGACCCCTTCGGCTGGCATTCGAGATAAGTGGGACCAAGCTCAAAGTCGAGCTCGTAGGGAATGAATCATGAATCTTGCAAGTTTCCCAAATAGTTTGATTCCTATTCCAAGTCGAAAAAGGGAAGAATAGAGCTATAAATTTAATTATCCACATAAACTTGGTCTTTATTCAACGAAAAATTTCACATTTCTTCTTATGCCCATAAATTATTAATCTAGATATATTTTTCAAGGAAGAAAAAACTATTTTAATCAAAACTATTTTGTCTTTGTTGAAACAAGAAATTCAAAGTAAAACCTCAAAGGGTTGTTGTTTGAGAGCTGTTTCAATAAAGCCTAAAGATCATAGTAAAATTAATTTCTACTTTGTTTACTAAAATATTTTTGTGTCGAACATTCATTGAAGAAATGCGAGTTTTAGCCATTTAAAATAATATAAAAAATTCTTTTTTTTTTCCCCTACTTTCTACTTTTGATAAATTGTACAAAAGAAAGTATTATATATTTGATAACGTTGAAAAAGAGGAAAAAAGGTTACTAAATAAAAGATATTCTATTCCCTTCGTAAAACAATCCCCTTATGTTTATCGTAAATTTCTACAAAGAAACAAGATATTGGGACTCACCGAGGATCTCGAGGGTGTGGGTGATTTCCTTTGGTGAGAGGGTGGCGATTTGACATACGTAGTCACCAGCGTCTTGCATGGTGACCCCCCTGACTTGGAGATTATAGCCGTCGACAAGTTGTAAGCGTTGATCAGGACTCACTTTGGTGGGTCCAGCTGAGAGCACCGCAAATCCATGACGCCATACCACAACGAACGATCCTGGAAAAAAATACATAATTATTTATCAATAACAAAAATGATGTTCACTAAATACATCCGTGAAAATCGAAATGGCGACTTCTTATATTTAAATCTAAAATATAGTAAAATGCGTATTAAATTGATTTGTTTCAAAAAAAAAAAAGATGAAAAACAAAAGAATATGACTATAGCTAAAAAATTTGAATAAGATTCAATGCGCCTGAGTCAATCAGGGTTAGTTAGCCCTACTCTGACTCCGCTCAAAGTGTCCTTTAAAATTTTCAACTTTATATTTATATATTTCATTTTTAATTTATTTATGAAAACTATGTAAAAACGAAAATGTGTAAATAATGTACTATGTAAATCGGAGGATAGGTATATAAATAAATTTCCATAAGAAATTTAAAATTGACAATATTTTAATTTATGAGATGTTGTTTGAAAATCACAAACTATTTCAAACAAAACTACACAAAGATATTTTAATTTAATATGATATTGAGAAAGGTACTGAGAAAAGAAATCTGTTTTATCATTTATCTATTTTTTGAAAAACTCTTTCCGAAAATAGTAATTATTTTTTTTCGTGGTTTGACATTTTAATATACACTAAATAACTTCCCTTTAAGCCAATAAAGAATGAAAAAATGGTATCTTATCAGAGTCCAATTTTGACCTTCTTATAAGGTTTTCAATAATCTCTTGAAAAAGCCTTTGATTATCTAAGGGATTTTCAGATTGATTTCCTTCGAATAGCGAAGGGAGGGAAAAAAATGGAAGAAGGGCGGAAATAGGGACAAGATGAAGAGAGAAAGGAAGAGAGGGATGAGGAGATATGGATATCAGATGTATGTTTGCAACCAAATGAAAAAAGAACCTCAAATCTCTGGTTCATTTTTTTTTTTTTTTTTTGTATAACTCAAAATTCATAATAGGTAACCTGATAAGAAAAGTTTTTGATTTTCAATTAAAATGAAATAGATTCTCTATGATCAAATGAAATGTATTATCGATTTCTTAAAAAAAAAATTGGGGGAGACCGGAGCCGGTTGTCACATCAATAGATCCGTCTTTTTGTTCTCGTTAGTCTTAGATAGTTGAGTGGTGCCGTTTTTATTCAACATTTCTCTTTTTTTTTTGATGAGCTAAGTAAATTTATCCTCTATTACTATATTTTATTTCAATAGGATAATGACTGGTTATCATATTTCACGTGGAAGCCAATGTTTCAAAGTTTTTTTAAAATGTTTTTATCTAGGCTAAGGTGGTTATGTCCCTTAGCACAAATGTAGTGGTCTCGCTTCATGTCATTTGTTCACTTTCTATCTATCTTGAGCAATAAAATTTATTTAAATTATATTGGCTACCAATTAATTTAAATAAATAAGGATGGAGTCTAAAAGGCTTCAGATTTCTAAAAAGACATGAAAAAAATTAAAATAGGCAAATGTTTTTTACAAAATGACGCGTTGGGGCTGGCACTAATGTAAGTAGTGTAAAATTTTTGATGATCACTAAACTTTCCATATATTTCAAATCATAATAATGATTAAATTTTTTCACTAACAACTTTTTATAAAAGTATATTATTATCGTATTTTTTTCATTCTAAAATACATTTTGAAATGATATATAACCTCTGTATAAATTTCCACTTAAAGATATACGACTCGTCAATAAAATTTTGTGTTCCAATATATCAAACGACAGAATTTAATATTGAAAATATTTAATCTAAAATTAGTAGAGATACTACGTACAAAATTATTCTGAATTAATTTTAATATAAATTCCTTCCATAAAAGAGAAAATATTCATAAAATTATCAGAGGTACCAGCTTTATATTGTTGTATACTAATATAGTTAAAGAAATTGAAAAAACAATTCAGCTTTTATTAGTGGTATATAATTCAGAACATAACAGAATCATACATATATTCATCAGTCATGATTAATAATACAAGTGATACCCTAGTATTACATCAAATGATTATAAATTACCCGAGCTTAGATGAGGTTCCTATAGGACTTGTGATGAAATTGTTAATATTACAATTGATATATTTAAATTTATATCAACTTAATTATAATAAATAATAATAAATTTATTTATAATATTCGTGATACATTATATTCATTATAATAAATTAATATTTATAACTTTCACCTTCTCTTAAAAATGCATGGGTTAATTTTTAGAAAATAATCATAAAAAATTCGAAGATTAAGATTTTAGTTAGCCCTGTCCCTTGGTGCAGAGGTAGAGATCTCGTTTCATGAACGAAAGGTCGCTTTCCGTTTCAGAGCGGCAAAAATTTATTTAAATTATATATTATTGAATACCAATGATTTAAATGTATATGAACGAAGTCTAAATGGCCTCCGATGCCGAAAAAGAGAAAAAAATTATTATTCCTTTTTCCTACTAAATTAATTATCTCATTGTAAAGGCCCAATTTCTAGCATCCGGAAGAAACCCAATTTTTTTTAGTCTTTTTCGATGTTAGACTTATTTAATTATATAAATTGGTAGCTAATATAATATAAATTAATTTTTGTAACTCAGGATTGGAAGCGAACCACTGACCTTTGATACGTGAAGCAAAACCTCTACCTCTTCACTAAGGGACAGGTTCCAGCGTTTCTTTGAATACTAGAAAATTATCTCTTGAAATCGTAAAATAATATTCATATTATATAAAAAGGAAAAAAATATTCTATGAAAATTTGAATATTTTTTTTTCAGTCTTATTTAATAAAATATTAGTTAAATAATATTCAAATTAGTTTTTTTTTTAATTTCTGAGAATAGATGTTTTTATTGAGTGGGAAGGGGACGTTATTCCCTTGTTCTTGTTTATATGATAGAAGGGAATATATTTGCTGATAAAGCTATTCAAGAGAAATTCTAGATTTGGCAGAGCATTTTTTTTATTTGAGCCGACTTTTTTTCCAAGAACAGGACAACACGTCTTGGCACCAAGTCACTTGCCGGTAGATTTGTAAGACAAACCATCTTTTCTTTTCCACGATTTATGACTTGCACGGATTTGAGAGTTGATCTTTATTCTGTCCGATTATCCAGAAATCAAAGGCTATTTGGTTGCCTAAATTGGCCATTTATTTATTTTTTTAATTTTTTTTTTAATTTGTTTTAAAAAATCATTATCTTTCCTCCATTTTTGAAGATGGATAAATAATAATAGGTGTTTATTATTTTTATCTTTTGAAATTGATCTGATTACCAAATGAATGGTATACAATTTACATCAAGTTCTAATTTAACGCATTTCTCTGAGAAATATGATTTAGATAATAATAATAATAATAATAATAATAATAATAATAATAATAATAATAATAATAATAAGTAATGAAATCAAAATTTATGCGAAATTAAATTGATCAATTGCAATGCGGGGATGCCTTTGAAATTCAACATGGTGGATGCAAATATGCAACCCGATGATTGCTAGCTCTCTATAGTGTTGGCTTTGTTGGATTCATTAAAACAGGGACGTCGTTTCATTGCAGTTTTCATTAAAAGTGACGTAATTAATCCTGCTATTTATATTATTTTCTGATGCACACACGTTATGAGCAGTAAATTTGGAAAATTAACAAAATGTAGTTGTGTTTATATAGAGATCAAAGATAACATTTTTATAGAGTTTGTAAATATGAAGTACATAGTGGAATAAATCCAGGATAAATTTAATATAATTATTAACGATTAAAATAATAAAATTTATTAATTACAAGCATTTAATATTATCACCTCTAAGAAATTAAATTGGAATTTAATTTAAAATTTAATTATAACGTCAAATTTTTAATTTAATTGGAATATGCAGACTTATAGTCAATATATAATATAATTCTCTCGAAAAAAATTTAGAAATTTTTTAATGAGATTTGAAAATAGAGCATGTGAAGTATGGAGTCTGGAGCGAGGGAAAGGAAAAATATATTAGATATATTTTAAAGCAATAGCCATTTTTATTGTTACTGTATGTAAAAACATTTTGATTTTAACAAACTCTTGAATAAATTTTCTAGTAGTATTATTTGAATTTCCTTCCTCTTGACTTGAATGGAAATTCTATTTTATTACGCTATTAGATTTTAGAGCGTTGAAAATTCAATCGAGCTTGATTTTGCTCTTCGACATTATACCTTTGGCAAAGCTGCCAAATTAAATAAAAAAATAAAAATTGAAGATTAAATATTTTACTCTCTTCTCTAAGGAAAATATTCTTCCATCCCCCCCTCCCCGCTTATAAAATTTTTAAAATACAATTACCAAAAATATAAATTTGAATATGAAAGTATCGCACTCAGCAGCGGAGGGTGGAAGAAGGGTCAAAGGAGTAAAATTTGGAGACGGGAAAAGACCATTCACAAAAATTTCTAAAATCATAATATTTGAACTCAGGATATAAAAAAATGTATTTATAGTGAAAACTCAATTTCTAAAATTATTTCCTTTCATAAATTAATTAATCGAGAAACTAAAAACCTGATTTCATATAAAATTTTATTTTTAATATATTTTTTTCAAAAATAAATATGTGCTAATTAGAGCATTGCATATTTGCAGGTTTTATCAACCCAGAGACAAAAAGTATTAATTTTTTTTTTAACAGTTTTGTGAGTATATTTTTGCTAGTGAATCAAGTGATTATATGGCTCTCGGGAGTCGAACCCGTGACCTCAGTCTATCAATTTCAAGCAATTTATTCTCGAAAACTATTTAACTTGAAAGTATTTTTCGGTATCTGAGCTATATTTAATTATATAGTGTTTGATTAATTGATAGTTAAAATAAATAAGGACGGGAAGTAAGACCTCTACCTCTTCTAGAGGGTAACTAAATTTCTTTTCACACTCTAATTTAATATTAAAATTTCTTAGTTATTGAATATAAGATAAACAATATATCCTCTAAAGCTAAATACTAAATATAATCATAAACATATCTAATATAATAGAAAAAAAATTGATTTCTCTAAAAATATTTTAATAATCAAGCAATTTAAATTCGACATTTCATATTTTTCAAATATTAATTAACAAAAAATGGTCAGGAAAGATAGGCCTTACTATATAAGCGAAATGTGTACCAATTAATTTTGTGACTGATAATAGGGTCTCTCTCATATAAAATATAATTTTTAAAATGCTAATCTAATTATAATTTCTTCTAACTTTATACGTTCAAACCTAATTAATTAATTAATCTTAAAAAAAAAAAAAAAAAAAAACAATAGAGACCTTGTTTGGCTGAGGTGATGCATAGATGGGGAAATGTGGTATGCAATATGCAAAGTTAATGGAGAAGATGAAAGAGGAATAGTTGTTCTGTTGGTAAATAATATATAACGGACCATGCAAATAAGCCAGTTATGTCAAAATTTTTAATTAGAAAAATAAACACATTTTTCACAATTTAAATAAAAAGAAAAAAATATGGAATATCCGAGATAAAAAAAAGGTCATTGAATTATAAAACATCATTAATTCAATTCTGGTACAAATAATAAAAAGCAAACAAAATCCATGAAATGTTTTGAAATAAAATAGGCATAAAAGGAATAAGTTGTTTTGAAAATCTCATCTATTATTGGTCATATCCTCAAATATTATAATTCAAAAATTTAAATTAAATTTTATTTAAAAACTTAATTCGAATAAATATTAGATTTGTAAATGTGTCTCACCTCCTCCAAATCAAAACCAAGGAAAAAATTCAAATGAGGATTTTTTCTTTAAAAAAAAAGTAGAAAGAGATTTCAGTTTTATTTATAAATTGATAATAAGGTTAAATAAAGAGAGTTCGAGTTCAAATTTTGTCCAAGATTCCTCGACAGCTAACAAGTGGTTTTCTCAATGTCTGTCTGTCTATCTATTTGTTCGTGCGTGATTCTGTCGGTCTGTGGGTTTGTGAGCAATCTAGCCCCATCAACGTTTTAACCAATCGATACCAAATTTTAAACGTTAATTTCCAAAAGTAGAGAAAAAAAGATTTCATTTTGGATGTAATATTTTTTAGTTTTGATAAATGAATAATGATACCTTTGTTCGTAATTATATTCCTAATAAATAAAATAAGGTCTGACTATTTTTTTAAACAAGTTCAAACAATATCAGAAAACTTAAGTTAAGGTTTGGGAAACTCTGACCCACCCAAATCTCCCTAGTTCTACTAATATAGTTTCGTAAACAACTTTTTTTTATTTTTTTCAGTTTTAACTATTAAATAATTTCGTTAAATGTCGCTAAATGGTTACCATCTAAAAATATTACAAGTCCCATTTCTCAAGACGATGTTTATTTTCTATAAAATAAATATTATTTTACCTCTTATGAAATATTTATTTCCAATTGACCTGAATGAATTTAGATAAAATATTAATGCTGTCGTCACGACATTTGGAAGACATCTTTCCTTTTTATTTTCACTTCCTATATAGCTATGAATTAAATAATTTATGGCAGTGAAATTTAAGAAAAAGAAAAAGGAATGGAATTTTAACTAAAGACAAAAAGAAAATATTAAGACTCTTGAATAAATAAGATATTTGTTTTGATGAATCAAATTTTTATTAAGGAAATTTTAATTCATTCTTTATATTTAAGATAACTTATACATATTAATTTTCAAATTTTATTATTCGATGCGATAACTTTTTTTATAGACTTATAATATATTAATATAATACCTTTGGATGAAAATAAATTAGATTCACATCTCTGAAGAGATTATAAGTTTTATAGGAGTTCAGTTCAATGTGTTATGAATATAAAAAGAATTTTTAGTATATTACAGGCCATAAAATAATAATATTTTTTAAATTATTTCAAAATAAAAATAAGGCATATACTTTAGTGAAGAATAATCTGAAGTTAAATTCAAATTAATTAAAGGTTATTTGAACTATGAATTTGAATGTAAAATTTATCAATAGAGTGAGGTCTTTTTTGAATTATCAGAAGAGGAAGGGAGGGGATTGTGAAATTCAGCCTCTCCTAAAAAGAAAAGGAGGTTCACAGTTTTAGATTGTAATTAAGATTTCTAGCATTCCAAAAATGTCTCGAGTATAAAATATAAATTTATAAAATACAAACATGATGAGTAGATCAATATTTACTTTTCTAATCAGATAATATTTTATTTTATTTATTAATTTAGAAAAATAGTATTACATAAAGTAAGTTTGTAATTATTTAGTGCATCTGAAAATTTCTTTAAAGATGGCATTTTGATATGAAAAAAATTATTAATCACTTGAATTAGAATGGCTTATTGGCTTATCGGAGAAAAGGTTAAAAACCTATTTAAATTCGAAAAATATTTCTGCTTTTTTAATTAAAGATAAAATAATTCCATTTATTAATCTTCGATTTTTTTTTTTTTTTAATTTAGGGATTTTCCTTTAATTAACGAGAAGAAGAGCAAAAATACAATAAATCTCTGACACACCCGCAAAATGTAATAGTGGAGATGTCAACTTGACTAGAGCGTACAGTCCAGCCCCAAATCCTTAATTGATTGAGTGAAAAACACTTGTCGACATTCATGTCGAAGTTATAGAAAGAGAGACAAACAAAAAGCCTACAAGAGCTAATCCAAGTCGAACAAGAATTCAAGGCTTATGTCGGCTCATCCACATTTATCTCCTTCCATCTACGACGAAGATCGGTGTCCATGTGAGTGAAGATGTTTCATTTGAGGGCATTAGTTGGACTTGAGACCGTTGAGAGCGCAGCAATCGCTCCCTCCTCTTCCTCCCACTCGCATTTTGCGGCCAATCCGGATGTCCGTGCGAATGTCACCACCGCAGTCAAGAAGCACTATGGGAGGGTTAAGTGACATTATAGCTGCCGGTGTAGGAAATGTCACAGCCATGGGACAAAGGGCCGTTGATACACACACATACATACATACATACAAAGCTCAACTCTGCTCGGCTTGAAGAACAGTTCAAATATTGATTCGCTTTTATTGGAAACAGTCTTTGTGGACCTCATTTTCTCTTCATAAGTAAATTTGAAATTTACAGAAAGATAATAGTTCTTAATAAATATTTGAGGTTTTGAAAAAAATCACAGACTTCGAGAAAGAAAGAGATCTTAGATTTCTTAATTAAGAAGTAATGGAAAACTTAAAAAATTTAATGAGCTTAAAGGGAGTATTTTTTCATTTAAGTTGTAAGTTATGGAAAGAGTAATTGACCTTTTTAAAACCTAATTAATTTGGTAGAAAATGAATATGGAACATTTTTCTAATATTAATATTAAATTATAATAATTAGTTTTTTTATTGATCTTATTGAATTTTGGCTACATATTAATAATTTTCTTCGGAACTTAATACTCAGAGGAATACTTGGATTGGCAGGTCGAGGTCCCTAGCTAAGAGTGGCATTTATTCCCTTTCTTTATAATATCAGTTTTTCCTTCTCTTTTTCAAACAAACTTTGCCATAGACGTCTTTTTTGAGGAATATGAGATGTGGCTGTCTAATTTAGTTTCTAGAATGACAGGATGCAGCCAAGAGAAAGATATATAATAAAAATAAACAATTATTAATTTTTTAATTGCCGATGCACCAATCGTGACCTTTATAAATTTCATTAATATATGTGTTAAATATTTTTTGTACAAAAATTGTCTTGCATTTGTATATATAAATTATACAAGCCTAATTAGATATTTTTAGAGTTCCCCTCCCCTCAATAAAAAAATCCCAAGACTGCTTTCCTTAATAATACATTTTTGTCTGAAAATTGTGAATAATTTATTTACATATGCAATATAAATTTTGTATACAAAAATAATTACCGTTTTTTGACAATTAATTTTTCTGAAGAAGAGCAGGTGCCCTAATTAAATTAACCAAATTAAATAATTTTTTATTTATAAGTGAGATATACCTGGGAAGATCAATTTGTATGAGTTCGGAGAAAAAGAAAATCAGCCGCTTTTCTCAGGTCACTGGCGGAATTGACATTTATGTAGAGAAAGGTATTTTAGGATTGAAGTAGTTCTCTAGTTCAAAAGAACGAGTTTCTAA
>JAAAKE020154126.1:0-12481 GCA_010014785.2 Anisolabis maritima
CTCTTCGATAATCGTTGAATATATTATTTGCCGAACATGGTTCAATTTGTCGTTTTATCATTTTGAAATAGATTCCTATTTTAAGAATAAAAAGTTTTTTGATAAAAAAAAAAATTCATTTTTTTATTCATATCCAAAATAACTTACTAAGAGAAATAAAGAGAATAAAAAACATATGATATATTATATATATATATATCATGTGATCATTAAATTAGTATGTGTTTGTTTACTGGAAGGAAGGAAACCCCTAAATCACCAACTCACTAAGGATTTTTGGATTAATTGCTCCAGAGTACTTTTAGAACGAAGCAGGCATGAGCAGTTGTTTTAATAAAAGTACATGCAGTCGTCCGCTGATGAAGCGTTTGGTACAATCGCATAATCCATTAGTAAGTTGGTCATTTGAGTTTCCACCTTCCACTAAATACGAATGAATTCATGCAACACATGTTTGTCTATTTGTCACTATAAATAATCTAAAATATGGATTGTCTTCGTTTTTTTTTTTTTTACTTTTTCGGCATACGATACAAATTATCTAGGCATATTTATTTATAACAGTTAGTATTTAATTCATTTAAATAAATTTTCATTGAACTGCCTCGGATCCGAACCCATATCCTTTGGCGTTTAAGGATCTCAAAGGTGAACTCTCTACCACGGGGTGGGAGAATAATCCGTTTTTTAAATCCTAAAGCAAGTAGCAATGTACAATTTTTTACATCTCCCTCTCATTCAATCCTAGTAATTCTGACCGATCTCTCTTGATTTTGGCAGCTAATTTCTCTTTTTTTTTTTTTTTTGCTATTTGTTCATTTTCGTTAGGTTTTAAAAAGAACGGATCCCCTGTATATGTTTTAATAGATGTTTTTATGCGTAATCCATAAAGCTTTATTTACATATTAATAGATATACTAGAGCCAGTAAAAAAACATGCAAATATTTCTGATACCCATGTGTTCTATTGTCACAAGCGCGTTCTAGAGGGGGTTCATATCCGAAATGCACATATATATAAATTATAAAAAATTAATAATTATTTTTAAATTCCAATTTCAATAGTATCTATGTTAAATATAAAATTAGTGTTATTGGGGCTTAGAGTCAAAATGATAGTCTTTGGGGGCGGGGGGGGGGAGATATCCTCCATATTCCCACCTCCCCCATAGGGCCGCGCCTGTACTAGCACACTGTAAAACTATTGATATGTAAGCAAAACTTTATGGAAGCTGTGTCCCTTGGAGCAGAGTTAGACCAGAGGTACCAAAGATCAGTGGTTCGCTTCCCGTCCTGAGCGACAAAAATTTCTTTATGTATATATATTATATTGACTACCAATTAATTTTAATAAATAAGGATGGAGTCTATATGGCCCAAGATGACGAAAAAAACTTTTAAAAAAATGCTTCATGGATTAAGCCTTAAATTTATCTATTAAAATATAAGCTGTGAATCCGTGATATCTCGATAAAAATTTAATTTTAATGGCAATGAAATTAAAATCATAGGCTTTAGTTTATATTTCAATCTATATATTTTTTACAGAAAATGCAAGAGTCAATTAGTAGAGTAGTAGTAGTAGTAGTATTAGTTAAATTACCACAAGAATCTTAAAAATTGACTTTTTATCTCAAAAAATTATATGATATATTTCGACTTTTCTATATTATTAGAATAAGAAAGAAATTAATGAAATGCAAATAAGAGACACGAAAAAAAAATTTTATGCAGCCAAAGAATTCAATTGAGTAAAAAACGTTCAACAGGGAAAAACAAAGTTATTTCTCGTGCGGGAAAAGCGCTTTTTAATCCATTGTTATTTTTATTTATTTATTTTTTTTTTTTAAATGAAATTTTACAAATTTTTTCATTTTCTTTAAATATCATTTAAATTTGAAGGGTTTCGATTATTTATTTTTATTAACAGATTATTGGTCAAATGGAGGTTTAGGGGCGTTTTCGTTTTTACGCACTAGTGAAGATTTATTTATATATTAATTTCGATAGATCACTTAATTTTCATAGCGGAACTTATTTTATTAGTATTGAAAGCAAAACTCTAATTATAATAATAAAAAACAAAATAAGAAATGACCGGATATTTACTCCAATTTTTTCCATAAATTAATTTCTCCCTCTGTTTGTTTTATATTAAAAAAAAAATTCAAGTGGTTCTCATAATATATTACCAGTCTGTTCTCAGGGCAACTCATCTGTATTTTATGGAGGTAAAAAAAAGCGTGTAAACACGACAACAGCCCCCGCCCTACGCCCTAATTGCTTCCCTTCGGAAAGGACCAGAGGTCAGCCAGAGACCCTTGAATAAATGACGATCATAAGAGATCGAGCAACAAAACCCCTGGCTGCTGAATTTTGCATGATCTGCCACAGATGGCGAGCATTTTTTTACCTCTCCAGAGAGACAACCTGACAACCCACTATTATTATTTATTAGTGTAAAAAAAAAAAAAAAAGAATAATTCGAAAAAAAAATCTGTTTTGACTAATGAAATAAAGAATTTTTCTCTCTTTCTTTTTACTATTTAAAAATTAACTACGGAGTTCTTAGAAATGATATACTAGCTTTAGAAATACGTATTATGTTATTAAAATAATTCATAACTGTTTCTTTTAGAATGATATTCGTATTTATTTGTTGAGTTAAACATAAAGAATGATTAAATAAAAACCCTTTTAAATAAAAATGATTATAACTTGTTTTCCAAAATTTTTACAATTAAACCTTTGGTTTTATATAAAAAACTACTGATTTTTCCAGTTAAAATAGGCCATTATTCAAGCATTCAAAAAAACGGATTAGTTGGCCAAAAAATAGGAAATTTAACGGGAAGTAAACATGGCCCCGATTTGGAGTTGGATGAGTGACTGTAAAAATTCGATGGGAAAAAATTGAACGAATGTGATCTTTTTGACGTGGTAAGGGGTTGATTAATTGACGGGCTAATTGGCTTCAAACGACCGACTAAACGTTAATTTAATCAATTTAACTATATTTTTTTCCCCTCAACTCACAATTAAAATCTAGAGATTTTTTTCTCTAAATTTTTACAATTTATTTTTATATTATATTAATTAATTCTCTCCATGAATTAAATGAATTCCATGAAGAAAAATATCAATTCTATCTAAAGACCGTCATTTGGTCGAATTAATTTTATTTTTATTTTCAGAGAACTTCGAACTAGTAAAATAAAGTCTAGATGAAGTTTAAAATTCTAATTAAAGAGATGATTTTATAAAAACGGTATTTTTATAGAGGAAAATACAATTCCCGTGAATGGATGAGGTAATTCAATCATTCATAATACTTATCCTTACTAAATAGATATTTATATCTCTTCTCTGATTGGATAACTAAAAGCTTTTTTCTTTTTTCTTTTTTTCAAGTGCCAAGGGGCGTGTGTCATCCCTGGCATGTGCTCTCCTGCCTTTTTTTTTGTATATTTGTCTAAACAGTTCCCCACCACTCTTCTCTTCGTTAAACATTGGAGTGTATCTGTGTGACATGGGATTTTTATAAAATGGCTGCTGCAGCTTGAGTGTTGTATATGAACAGAACAGAAAAGACTATAAAGGATTTTTTATTCTATATCTAAAAGAGGGTCCGCCACCGGGTTTCTATTTCATCTCCCGGGACTTAACGGCGTATGAAAGATGGGGGAGAGAGCAAAGGGTCCAATGACAAAATATCAGAGAAGATACAATCCATAGAGAGAGAGAGAGGGGAGTGATGAACACGATCGTCGAAAAAAGATAGCCCAGCCACTCTCTTAAAAATGGTGCTACTTTATAAAGAATTTATATTCATAGCACTGTGATTTATTTCCATTCAAAATCGGATGATTTATACTTTTTCCTCTTTTTCTACTAACGAAAATGAATGAAAGAAAAAAAAGAGAGGAAACGAAATTCAATAAATCTTTTTTTACTTCAAAATAATCATTCCATTTAAACGATTGATAACATAACTACCTTTTATATTCTACTAAAAAAAAGAAAGCTAAATATATAAATCATATAAAAAAGTTTTGATTTAGTCAATTTGTAAATTGAGTTTAAAAAAAAAAGGGTCTTTCTAAATTACTTTTTAGGAGAAAATAATAAGACTTCAATCAGAAGAAAACAAACGTTCCTGAGTTTATAAAGTCCAGGGCAACTAATGGGAATCACTAATATCAAATGAATAGTTAAAATCATAATAATTGAAAAAATCAGGAAAAACAAATACATTATATTATTATTATTATTATTATTGTCAGTGGCGTATTCATGGGAAGCCAGGTAGACCACCATCTCCCCAGCCATAGAAAATTGCAAAAAACATGACCAAACAAGGGAAATTGGTAGAAAAAATGAAAATGCATTTTCAAACGATAAACGATTTCACAAAAGAAGAAAAACAAATTCTAACTTATGTGAAGGTCAAATAAAAATGCTAATTTTTTCCAGAAGTAGTTTTATTAGCGGATATTTTGGGTTTATTTTAAAATTTTCTTTATCGGAGGGCTCACTCAGATAATATCTCATTTGGTTATATGAAAATAAAAGTAACATTTGATTATTAAAAAGAATGCAACATATATTGAAGTGATTGTTGTTGTATAATAAAAATAAATGATTTCTTTTCTTTACATATGACCAAACAAGCTACTTTATACTATGAGGTATTAATAGAGTGAGTCCGTTGATGAAGAAGTGTTGGAAATATACCCCGAAATATAAATACATCTTAATAAATATACTTCTGCCAAAAAATTAGCTTTCTTATTTGTCATTTGACATCTTCATGCTTAACTTATAAATATGTAAAGAAAAAAAATTTGGGCCACATTCATCAAAAATCATGACTACTGGATACCGATCATCTCCTATTGATATTTATTATATTATTTATTTACACTTTTTCAAGATATTTGTAGATAAATAGGCAAAAGATTTGTAACAAGAATCAACTGTTATTAAAATAATATCGATGGGTAGACATGTGCAGAGTAATTCGGTTGTACAGAATTTTAAGAAATTTCATTTTAATAAATCACGATTGGATCAACTTGATAAATAATTGACAAGTTAACTGATGTCATTTTCGCTCTTTTATATTATGTTGCCATGTTAAAAGGGGATTTTATTGATAATAAACAACTTTATAATTCAAAGTTAAAAATTTAAAACAAATTTATTTCTAGGTCTTTTTCGTCCAAATAAACTCCGTTGATATTTATGAATTAATTGGTAGCCAATATAATTTAAATTACCTAGTTGAAAAAAATTTTTCTTACGTCTATTTATTCTTTATTTCATTTTTTTTTTTTTATTTAATATACCATTATCTCTAAACTAAACTGTAAACATTAACGAAATTAAATTCCAATAAAAAATCCATTGAACGATTTATTATGTCCTTTGAAAAGGTGGAAAACCATTAATCTTTTCTACGGCCCCGAACAGAAGGGCTGTCAAGCCATTTGCTCCCGGAAAGCTATCTTTTAAGTTAACCTAAATGCCCCATTAACGAGACAAGAAACTTTTTAGAGGTATTCTGAAAAATCCTCATGATTGAAACTCTTGTAAACCAAATGAAGTCTTTTCTTTCTTTTGTTTCTTTTAAGAAAATGGGTAACTCGTTTTAACTTAAAAATCACTTAAGAAATGAGTTATATCAAAATAAAAATTCTCTCCATAATGAGCCTTTCAGAAGTCAATAAGACCATTATTTTTTTAATTTCTTTGTATTTTAGTAATAAATACCTTAGATTAAATTCTCTTCCCCCTCACTTAATATTATTAGAAAATTATAAATAAATTAATATTAATAAATATTAATTTATAAAATCAGATATAAAATGAAAATATGTAAATATTTTAGAAGAGCAAAAGGGTTCTTTTTAATGGGTTTTGTTTTAAATTTACCTTTTATCTTTTAAATTTAATTAACTAATACATGGAATAATAAAACGCTTAATTTCTGGTAGTTCAGTGAGTAAATTAGATTGAAAAATCGTTTTAAACTGGGATGATTTTTTTTATCAACAAATTTTTTTTTTTTAAATTTCAAGATCACTTAATTATTTTATTTTTTCTAATGGAGTTATTTTGAGATTCAAAATTTTAATTTAGGAATAAATGAAAATAAAATTATTAAAAATATGAAATAGCTTTATCAGTCAGGTATACATAAAGTATTTTGATTGTGATAATTTCTGAAAAGGTTTATTTTTTGATTAAAAAAAAATTGGTTTAAAAATATATGTAACGCAGGTACTAACTTAATATTTTTATTATTAATAAATAGCTGTTTATATTTAGAATGTGAAAAATAAGAGGTATTTTGTTGTTGTTAACAGGAGGACATGCCGGACTTACGTCAGAAAGTTCGTGATTAAAGGGGCGCTTAATGGCAGAAATTCATAGTGAAAATTAAGAATAAATAAAACTTAAAAAGGAGATGTATAGAATGAAAAATAATAATATTCAATAACATTATAATTTAGTAAATGAACCTGATGAAAAATCGGGAAATTTTTGCAGTGTTTTTAAATAAAAATAGCGAAACAAAGTTTCAAAAAATAAAAAAAAATCAAAAGCCTAAAGTGTCTATAATGTATACACAGTCTATCCCTTATTAAAAAAATGAAATTTTTTAAACATAATATAAATTGGATAGAAAAAAAAACGATATCGGGAAATTCCAAAAATATTATTCTTAATTAGAAATATGTATAAAAGCTAAGAATTTATTTGCATATTACGGTTTATGGCTGGGGGCTATATTTACTAGAGATAAAAAGTTAGTTTTTTGTTTTCAGAATTTTATTTCAACAGCAACATTTCGACTTTGAAATAAGAAAAAAATGGAGAAAAATAAAAAAGACTACACAAAGCTCCTAATTTAAGTTAAATAATTACAATTCAAATACGTTAGAATAAAGTTTTAAAAAGAAATAATACTGGTTGTCTTCTTTCTTATCTCTTGTAAATTTATTTAAATTTAATTGATTAAAAAAATTTAACAAAATTACAGAAATAGTTTCTTTACAAGAATAATTGGAATTATGAATGAATTTCACTAAAATCCTCTGTGAAGAAACATACGGGCTGACATTGTCCAAATGATGATATATAACGAAAAAAAAAAAACGATATTTTGAGGAATAAGATTAAAATGTTAGGAGAGGTTTTAGAAGCTGAGGCGGGACGCTTCCTAAGAGATTTCGTTTGCCACTGAGGAGAAGTTACTGAAGTTACATACTCTCGTTGAGTATTCACTACTTGCTGGCCGTCGCGCGCATTCAAAATGGCGGCTTCCTTCTATCGATCGTCGACTGTTGCAGAGCTCGTTTGTTGTTCCCCTCTTTAAGGGGGCTCCGCCCCGGCAGGGGAGGGGCTGCCCTCCCTCCTCATTTCCGATGGGGAGGGGGTCGTCACCGCCGCCGGAGCAATCAATAAAGACCCTTATGGAGGGGTCGGTGGACCCAATCTCCCCCACCCTTAGGCTCACCCCCCACCCTACTCGAAATGAGCTGACACTAGCAAAACGTGTACATTTTGCGCTTGTGCTTGCGCCATGTGTTCACAAATTGATTGCGATAAATACGATATATGGCTATATTTTCAAAAGAGGGAGGGATTGAATATCCAATACAATTTGGAAAAAAACAATATCGAGGGCAAAAATAAATTTCCCTCGGTATCATATTTTTTTTTTAATATAGGCTATAATAAAAACTTGAGAAAATGGGAGGGAGTAAGATTGACACAGTTAAGACAAATGTTGGACCGATCAAGAATTTTTATATTATTTTTAATTTTTAATTCATTTCAACCTGATAAGTCTCAGAGTTGATAAATGTTGACATTGTCAACATTTTAAACTATTAAAAATATTTTTAAACCACTTAGTTGAAATAAATAAATATGTCTTGGTTTGATAAGTCAGGGAGTGAATTTTATCATTTTAAAGTCAAGATTTATTAATGCTCCCTCTTTAATATTTATTTAAATGATTTCAGATGCCGATACCAAAAAGACAAAAACTGATAAATATCAAAATAAATATTAAGAGCATATGTTGTATTGTTCTAACAAAAAAATTTTATTCACCTAATTTTTATATAAGAAATTTTTTATTTGATTACTAAAGGGTTTTAATTACTAGGTACAAAAAGCTATTTCCTCCTTTGCCTCAACATTAATTATTTTGGTTGTAATTAATGTAAATAAATCAACCAAGGAATTTTTTTACAAAACAAAATGATACTTTTTACTCCTTTATAATTAACTATTTATTATGAAGAGATATATTAATAAATTGAAATTAATGTTAATTAATTTTGGTGTTCAAAAATATGCTGTAGTCAAAGTGAAATCTTTTCTTTTTTTTAATTTTTCTTCTTTTAATCAATATACTTTATATTAATGAAAAGTCAGTCTCTGTTCCTTAGATTAGTGGGAGAACTCTTGATTCTTGATCTAAGAGTCAATTGTTCGCTTCGATAAAATTTATTTAAATTACAATGGCTACTAATTAGTTTAAATAAATATGGATGGATAACATTCCCGTTTTCGTTAGAGCATATATCGTTAAAGTCTTACAATACAATTTATTATTAATATCTTCAAATTCCAAAAAGACTTAAAAAAATAATTAAAGCTTAAGATAATTAACCGATAAATGATTAGTAATTTAGACCTATATTACCTAATACAAATTTATATTCATCCTTTTTCTTTGTTCGATCAATCCAACCTATTCCCTGTTGAATATTATTATGTTAAGATTTTTTTCCTTATGGAGTAGTGAAAAAATTATTTTAATTTTAGCAGTTCACAAGTGTTTAAAAGTTTACAAAACCATTGTAATCAATAGAATAACTGAGTTGCCTATTTTAGAGCCAGTTAGACTATTATTTGAAAATCGGATTATTCGAATTGATGTTACAAATTCAAATTTCACCGTTAAATGACTCATTTAGTTTGTTAATTATGTTAAATTTATATATTAAAATAATTTTTAATGGGTTAATGAAAAGTTAATTCAAGTTTTCTGCGAGTTTCTTTATATTATCATCTTGATTAGCTCATATCCATTCTATGAAAGTTATAATTAATATTTTAGTAATTTTTAATGATAGCAATAATTTAAATGATGCTGAGAAAAGGGAATGAAAAAAGGGCTGAACAAATGGCTCACCTAATATTCTTCGATGGAAATATTCATATCCCGAAGAGGTTTTCGAAACGTGGATGGGGTGGATGTTGTATGTTGCGTGCCAAGTGCTTTTCTTTTCTTTTTCCCTTTAGCTCCCATTCAGCCTGAAACACACAAAAGACGCCTCCGTCTGTAATTAGAGCGACTCAAACAATCCTTTCACGCGAGCGCTACATCTGTTTCCGCACTTGACTCCGGACAATCTCAAAAGGTCGAAAACAAAACAAAACAACAACAAAAAAAAAGGGATATTTGTATTGAAAAAAAGGACCAATTCAACTTAATATCAGTGAATTGAAAGAGGAAAGTGGCTCTAATTTTTTTTTAGGAAAAAGTTGAATGAAAATGAATAAAAATAAATTTTTAATAATAAATTAAAAAAAAAAAAAAAAAAAGAAAACTTTTTTAAACTTTAGTTCTCATATCTAAATTAGTTTTTGGTTTTTGTTGTGAATTATAAATTCAAACTATATATTAATAATAAAATATGTCAGAGCGTCCGGCAGACAAACAAAAATGTTCTTGGAGAAAATGTCATTTTCTTGTAAGTTTATTTCCCTATAGCAAATTAATTTATTGTGCAGAATTTCGAGTGATATAATTCTATTAATTTTGCATATAGACATGTTTATTTGTTAGAAATGGGAGAGAGATCATTTAGGAGCTATAACTATATTTATTTTATATAGTGACACAAAAAATAAGATGTATATGTATTGCTATTGCTATTACTATTATTATTATTATTATTATTATTATTATTATTATTATTATAAATACAGAAAAGGGAAAAAAGAAACCACCAAAAAAATGAAAAACACCTCTTGGTTTAAGATTATCAAGACTGACAATGTCACTATCCTTAACCTCTCAGCCACGGGGGGTAGGGGTTATATATTTCTCATTGTTATTATTGTTTTATATTTTGTTCAGAGTATGAAGAGATTTTATTAATTTAAAATATATAATAATTTAAAATAAGTAATGTCACTTAAACTGTGCTTCTGACTAATTTTTATACTGAAGATCAGTAAATAGACTCACAGTCATTTTTAACAATTTAACGTGAACTCATGTAATTGTTATTTTTTACTTTTAACTAAGAACTACAAAATAAATGAAATTACTGTGGATAAAAAACTTTCTGGCTTTTTGTTTACGACCCAATTTTTGGATCAAAAATAAAAATGTTAGTGTCAATTCAGTGAAATTAAATCAATTTACTATTATAATATTGTTATGAATAAATTACGTAACTGAGATCCAGGAGAGAAGATCCCCAAGCTTAGTGTATTGAGGATAGTGCACCCAGCTTATTTCATTTTTTGATTGAATTAATTTCTTGAATCAAAATATTTCATTTATAATAAATATAATTCATTTAAGAGAAGTTGAACTGAAAAGAATTGAAGAGAATTGGCTTAAGAAGCATTTTATAGTTATTCTGTGTGAAACCTTTGTCTTCTTCTTGTTGTCCCTTATTCAAAGCGACTTCCGTCCGGGCATTTCATCAATTAGCTACGCTCTTCTGTTTGGCTTCCACCCAGGCTGGTGTTGTCCTTACGGTAGTTTATTGGGCTGTTTGGGTCCCATCTGCCCAGCGCGTGCCCCCGGCCCTGTCAAAGTGACCCTAAAATGCTGGGGGACCCTTAAACGTTTCCAATCGGCCTGCAAATGCCCCCACCCCTCCACCCAAAAGGAACCATCTTTTTTATTTTCAAGCCGGACACGTGCGGCTTGAGATCCGTAAGTAGCTCCAGTTCGTTTTTCCATCTTGACTTGCTGCTCTCTTTCTCTCCCTTGTCGGCTGTTTACAACACTATACATTTGGCGACCCTTCAAACGGAGAGCGAAAAGATGATGGCATTTCAAGTGGAGAAGAAGAATAAAAGGGGGAAAAGAAAATGACGCAAATGTTTTTCTCAAGGGGACTTCACAAGAACAACACTTGTGTCTTTTATAATTTTCAAGATGAGTTTATACAAGAGGCTAACACTTGCTCTTTAGGAGAAAAACGAAATTTAGTAATAGCGAGATATCGAAAAGAAAATGAGATCCGAGATTTTTGATGAGAAAAGAACAAGAGGTAAAGTTTTAGAAAAAAATAAATTATTTGCATTTATTGACATTTGTTATAATAATAAAATCGCTAACGAGAAACTTAGAATGAATTTAAATGAAGAACAAATATTCTAAAATGCTTCCATCTGTAAAATTTAAAAGCCATAATAATACCAAAATTATTTCTATATCTACACGAAGTTCTATTAATTTTTCTTTAAGTAAATTCTACATTTTTCCTTAGACACAATTAGCATCACTTAGTTAGTATCTAAGATACAATATCAGTTTAAAAATTTCCTTGAGGTGCTAGTAATCTTCTCTTCCTAAATAAATACTAAAGTTTAGAGAAAAAACATTAAATTTATTATTTTTACTTTTACGAATTGCTGCTTCCTCCATCTTATTTAAAAACAGTCCACGTTGATGTTTTTGGAGTATAAGGATATTTCTAATTTTAGACGATAAAAAAAATGAAATGTTAAAATATATATTATTGAATATCAGGCAAAAGAGAGGAATATTAAAAAGTCACGTGACTGGCATATGGCATGGGGAATAGAGTAAAAGAACGACGAAAAAAAAGAATTATATTATAAAATTGTAGAGAAGTGAAAAGCGAGGTGGAGTTGGAAAGAAATGTGACTATCAAATGAATAGAGGTGGCGTGCCGCAAAGAGTCGGTCAGATGGTCAGGAGACGACCAACAGGCAGACAGACAGATCGACCGCAAAGGCAACTGTGTCCCCCTCAAGTGAGAAATGACCGACAACTCTTTTACTTGGTATTTTTTGAGAGAAAAATTCTATTCTTCCTATTTACCAATCCATTAATAAAAGGAAAGTATTATATTAAAACTATATTGTGGCTGAATAAATAAGAACTTATCTTTTTTATTATAACATTATCTTACAAAAGAAAAAATTTTTGTTTATTGCAGTTTTATAGAAAGTAGAATATGTGTCTATTGTGATAGAAAAATCATCCTCCTATCAATCCTTACTAGCCTTCAATTCAGAGGCGTAGCTTAAAGGGGAGATTATTGGGGTTATATCCTGAATTTAGACTATATATTAGCCCTATATGAAAATATACATGCAAAAAGAATATTAGTAATAAATAAAACAATTTTATTTGATAAATTAAAAACTAAAAGAGGGCGATTATGCAAGTTCTGACCTTCCTTAA
>JAAAKE020154137.1:0-12480 GCA_010014785.2 Anisolabis maritima
TTGATTGGAGTGATAAAAGTAATTGCAATTATATCTTAATAGGTAGTAATAAAAAGATCATTATTGATCACGAGAATCCAAAAGGCATTCAATGGGTGTATGTCAACTTTTGTCTGAAATATCATTTTTTAAGTTTACAAATTTTAAATATTGACATGTTAAAAAAAAATGAAGTATTTAGAATCCACAATAATTGAATTTGCTTTTAAATTTTTAGTGCCAGAATTGTTGATGGGGGATAAATTATTATTGTACAGTAGAGAAGTTATTTTTCAATACAATTTTTCAGCTGAAGATAAAATGAGACAAGCCAGTGATATTTCCTAAATTTTCCAATCCCCTTCCGTGGCCCTGTCTCTTGGTGCAGAGGTAAAGGTCTTGCTTGGCGTACCAAAGGTTAGTGGTTCGCTCCCCGTCCTGAGCGACAGAAATTTATTTATATAATATTGGTTACCAATTAAATAAATACCTAATAAATAAGGACGGAGTCTAAATGGCCACAGATGCCGAAAAAGATTATAAAATAAAAAAAATTCCCTTCGGTTCTGAATTGTTTTCCAATTGCTTTTGTGGGGTTAGTATATATAAATGAACCGAACAAAGATCACTAGCTGCACTCTTTTTATTCATTTTCTGCCTGAAATTTAGCCATATACCTCTCAGATAAATACTATTTTTCCTTGTCACTTTTTGACTGTGAATGTGTCAAATAATGAATAAATTCAAGTTAAAATATCTATTACGTTTATAATATAATTTACCTAGCAAGAAGCCCTTGCCGTTTGCCTCAGGTTTTATATAACATTAGAAAAAAACTTCTAACACTATCACTATCATAAATAAATTCCAAGATAATGCATTTTTATAATTATAAATAATGTATAGGAAGACCTTCAAAAGAATAAAAAAAGAAAGAAGCCCTTGAAAAATTATTTAAAGAGAATACGAGTATTTATTTAAATAAATAAAATAACAGGAAGACTATGATATTTGCATTCCGATTATTTATTTATTATTTATATTAATTCCCTTTTGAAATTTTAATTAGAAATTCTTTTGTATGTATTATACTTACCTAACGGATTTTGCGTTTTAGTAATCATCCCTTGTGTTGGTGGAATGACAATTCATCACGCGACGTATCATCACATGCTATTTCCCCACGCCCCAAACCATCAGGTAATATTTTACAAACAATGTCCATTCAATCCAAGACTCAAACAATACATTTCAGTCGCCAACATAACAATATAGTCATATAATTATAATATATTGTTTTTAAAGTTTTCTTTGTTAAATGTTTTCTTTTAGTGAATTTTTTATAATCACGTTGATATTGTTTATTTTTTGGTAGTATAATTTTATGTAGTTTTTTATTATCCTTTTGGCCTCTGAGTCAAAGGTAAAATAAATAAAAAAATATGGTAGCAAGGAGCTATATTTCTATTGTAAAGAGATATATTAAGCTTTGTAGCAATAACAAAAAAAAAAGGATTTATTTTAGCATATGATGTGATGCATTATTAATTCGTTCGTTTTTGCTTACTGGAAGATAGACAACACAAATGATCATTTCACTGAATTTTTCTGATTAAATTCTCTAGAGCGGTCTACGCATGCTCAGTTGCTAATTTATGGGGAGATTTAGCAAATGGGCTTCCGAGGTCCTTTGTAGAGAAATTAATCAAAAAATCTAGAAAATTTGGTTTTCCTACCTTCCGACAATCTAATTTCAGGGTAATTGGTCAAATGGAAATATTAAGAAAAAAACAAAGGTCTAGAGATTATCTGCTTTGAGGATGATTCCAACAAGGGGCCGAAATGTCAAATGAAGAGGAATATTGAAAAAAAATTAGTAAATGATTCATAAAAAAAAAAATATAAAATTCTTATTCCAATTTTATTGTATTTATATATACTTTTCCAGATTTACGAGTATATTTGATTTAATTAAAAAACGATAAATTAATAAAAACAGGAATGCTTTATGTCAGAGAATAAGTAGGTTTATTTAATCAACTCAAAAGAAAAACATACTAAAATGATATATGTAGAATTAATGGTTGTCAAATTTGGTGGAGTAAATAATAAACAAGCAACTAAAAGAAAATTTGATAGGCAAGCGATTGAATAATTTATGACAGAGAGAGTTAAAAGATTAAGTGGGTCCATTTGCATCTCTCTCTCTCTCTCTCTCTCTGTAGAGTGTTGAGTAGAGCCATTAGCCGAAGTGGGAAAGAATGAATCATCATCATCGGATGACTGAAGAGGAAATTATTATAATATAACCCCTCTTCCCCTTCTATATTATTTATTCTGTTAATATAACAATAATAAAATCGGCAGCTGGGGTTTTTCTGAAATGAACCGATTGTTAAGAAAATTGGTCATGTTAATATATATATATACGTTTCTTTAAATTTGATCTTCTGAGGTACATGATTCCCAAAATCTTAATATAATCCCACTGCAAAAACTATAATTATACAAAGTTTCATATATTACGGTTTAGTGGAGGTATGAGTCAAAATACATTTTAGATATACACAATTTTTTTTTTTGTCTTTTTTGAGGCCTTATAGATTTTAAACACACACACACACACAGACACACACGTGTGTATGAACGGATTGCTATGAAAATTGGTCATGTTAATATATATATATACGTTTCTTCAATTATGATCTTCAGAGGTACATGATTCCCAAAATCATCTGCACGTGTGTGTGTGTGTGTGTTTAATATATATACCAATATATATGCCTGGATAATCTGTATATATATTATCCAGGCACATTTATTTATAATAAATGGTATTCAATTGATTCCTCGGACTGTACATACATACAAACAATGAAAATTAGGTTTTTTTGCATTTTATTTTATTTTATTTATTTTTTTTTTTGAAGTTTCTGAGAACTATTTTGAACGCCTCTCATCGTCAATTGTGAATTATACTTATGATTTCGCTCCTTTCCTTTCTGGCTTTATATCAATAGTTTGCTTCCCGTTCTATATGATAAAATTTATCTGTTTTTTGAATTTTCTTTGTTTTTAGGAATGATTACTTATTAGGGAAGAATATTTGACTGTTGCCCGAAACAGTAAAACGATTAAGACCCACAATTGTATAATTATAATTTTTGCAGGTTTATAGAAAAGTATAGAATCAAAAGGTGAATGGAAGATTTTTGCCAACGAACGAACCAACTGTCTCTCTGTCTCTATGCCATTTTGGCATTCGGAGAAAAGTGATTTTCTGCAAGGTTAAATGAGAGAGTGTGTAGGCGTTGTAAAAATATTGCACACTCTCAGGGGCATATGTAAAGTGAGAATGGATAATAAATTGTTTAAACTTTATATAGTTTAACATGGGACTAAGGACTCGAAATGGGAAGATTAAAAAAAAAAAGTTTAAAATATTTTCTTGTTAACCTTGAAACTTTTTTTTATTTCTATATAGTCATCGATATAAGAAATCTCTCATCTTATATTATTCCAAGAATTAATTGAGCCCTTCAGATGCCAAAGTATTTACAAACAAAGAGTTAGGAATCTCGATGGATTCAAATACTTAATGCGATTGATCTGCACTAAATTCTTGAAATATCTGTGAGTTCCATCCTTTTGACTAGAATCAAGCAATTGTTAATAGAACCCAATAAAATTTACAAAAAAAAATTGAGATATTGGTATTGCTCTGTAAGCCTAATAGAAAATAAATTTGCACTTTAATTTAAAAGTGATTTTAAATTTTATTGAATAAAAGAAAGAAAATAATTGTTAATTATGCCCTGTCCCTTGGTTCAGAGCTAGAGGTCTGGCTTTATGTACCAAAGGTCAGTGGTTCGTTTCCCGTCCTGAGCGACAAAATTATATTTATATTAAATTGGCTACCAATTAATATAAATAAATAAGGAGTTTAAATGGCCTCAGATGCCGAAAAGGACTTAAAAAAAAAATTGTTAATTATATCTTATCTACATATATAATTTGCTAATCACGTTTCCTACTTTTTAATAGTGGCGAATCATTTTGGAGTATTTCGCGATGAGAGAGAAAGTTGAAATTTCGATTGTGTCTTAAATGATATTAATAATTTTTTTAAGTCTACATGGCCTAAGATACCGAAAAGAATTTTAAAAAAACTAGAAAAAAAATTTAAAAAGTGAACTTATTTTCTTTGACTTTTGGAATACTCATAGATTTTATTTGTTCAATTTTTATTAATCATAAAATGGTAATTTTACACGAATTTAAATAAATAAATAAATAAAGTTTTTATGTGAAGACTTGAGACTTGCATTCCAATCACCTGATGGCGCTACTAATCAAGTTGTTTCTCAATAAGAGTCATAAATAAATAAATTTTACTTTCTATTAAGACATCACCATTAGCAGATGGGCAGTTTAAAATGACTTCATTCCTCCATTTAAGCTCAATGAAAAAAAAAATAATAATAATAATAAGACATGAAGGTCCTAACTTATTTTTTTTTAATAATCAAAAATTTATCACCAAAACCAGGATTTTTGGATTTAAGGGAATGTGAAAACTTCAAACTTGAATATGGTTTGCCTTTAAATATTGATTTAATTTACGTCACATTGTATATTAACGAGTGCAGTACAATTGGAATATTAATACATTCCTTTGAATTTTTTAAAATGTCGACGTGAGATGAAAGGGAAGGGAGAGGCGCCATAAAATGTTTTTGTACCAGGCGCTAAATTATCTTTTTGAAGCTCTAAAAGTGTACACTATCATAAAAGTAATTTTAGTGTGTGTAATGCAAAGACTTCTTTCTTCTCCCATACACTCTCAAATATTCATTTGTTTACTTGGAGGGAAATTTAGAATCCTTTCTTCTTTAAAAAAAATGTAACATTGATAAGATAATAATGATTCACTTGACAAACTCCTCATATAATTTATGAAATTATTTATTATTTTATAGCATACGTCATAAGAGATAGCGAGAAAAAAAGAATTTTTGTTCTAGATATTAAGAATTTATTCACATTAATAGAGAAATATTAATCGAATAATTTAGAGCAAGAACCAAGTCTTTATCCATAATTTAATTGTTGCTTACTACTGATTAATGATTGTACACTTTTTCGTCATCATGTGATAAATCAAATTATAATATTTCACGATTGATTGACTATATAGTCGGATACAGAAAAACTGTGACAACATTCTTCTTGTTTAATTAGACGGACAAATTACGAACATGACCCAAATCTCAATTATTTAAAACTTGATTAAATTTTGGTCTAAAAAAATAATAAACATTAAATAAATGAAAATATAAATAAAAGAAAAAATGTCAATAAAATTTAAATAAAAAAAAATATATTTCAAAAAAAAAAAAAAAAAAAAAGGAAGTTAAAATAGATGAATGTTTCGAACTGTTTCGGCGAATAAATTTTATGAAGGAAAATTTTGTAATTTCCTGGTAGAGGTAAGTCTAATTAACAGGTCCGGGGAGGGGGAATAGAAAATTTTTGTGGGTGGAGCCCTCTAGTAACTTAAAGATAACCTAATTTATTTTATATATATATTTATTAAGTAAAGTTATTATTTTAATAGATTAGAAGAATAAAAAAGTAATAATTATTTTATTTTTTACGTATGTAATAGAAGGGGGAGGGCTATTCTTAAATTCGCCCCTCCCTGCCAAGGCTATGCTAATTAAATATTATAGAAGATTATTTCATAAAGTAATTGTTGCGTAATGGGAACACCTTGTCGATTAGAGAGCGCCGATTTTTTAAAAATTACATTCTATGGAAGACCAAAAATTTTTTTATAAAATTAAAAATAAATTTCAGCCTTTTTATTAAAATATTTGTACTTTAATGATGACGTTTCGACAGTGATTCTGTCTTCATTTGGTCTTTTTTCAATAACCTTAAAATCTTGCTGATAAAGAATTTGATTGCATTGCTTGATGAGCGAAACTATAAAGACCAGATGAAGACAGAATCGTCGAATGTCGAAATATCATCATTAAAAGAGTAAATAAAATATTTTAATAAAAAGTCTGCTCATTTTTCATATCATATCTTTGAAAAAAAAAAAAAAAAAAAAAAAAAAACTCCAGGCTAATCAAATTATTTAAAAATAAATAATTAGTTATTAATAGAAAAAATTAATGTATTTGTTTATTTTTTTAGGCGCCTTCCTCGGATGAGGCGCTTAATTACTATGGTCCGCCGACGCCAGATCTGCGCGGCGGTGGACCGATTGAAGATGAGAGAAATATTAGTGGCTCTATCCGAACTCTCAGACCGTTACGGATCATCTATGGTCAAAATATCCAGTTACCTTTGTGGAAGGATGGCAAGACATTTGTGCGATCGATGCCTATCACTTGCTGTCGGAAGGATAGACAGCCGATTCCTAACTTTGGTCTCTCTTTCTTTAAATATTTATGTGGTCTTCACAATCAAACAATGAATAACTATTTTTTGAGATTTATTTACAAAATAGATAGAAGGTACCGAAGTGATGAGTAGCATGGTAGTACACCATGGGGTGTATAAATTAGCTTGCTAGAAGATAGGCAAACCAAATGACCAATTCACTATTGAATTTTCGACTAATTGTTCCAGAGCAGTTCAGATTTCTCTCCGTTGGTCTGCCTTCTGGAGCAATTAATAAAAGAAATCCATTAATGAGATCATTTGGCTTGCCTATCTTCCAGCAATCAAACACCAACTAATTTCTGCAACCCAAATTAGAAGTTGATCAGATACTAGATGGAAGTAATTAATGTACGGGCGCCTGCACTTTTAGGTCGGCTGAGGTTTTATGACAAGTGTTTCCATTGTAGTTGGAAAATTCGACTCAACGGTCGGATTGTTCAAGTGCGGAGCTTTGTGTATATATATAACGCTTGTATTTGCCACATATGGAGAATTTGTAAATAAACTTTTCCCAATCTCTCAAAGGATCCAGATTTCACCATGTCCCATTTATAGTTTAAAAAGTTAAGGGCGAAGCGTTAGTCATTTACTCATTAAAGTCTTTTGTTTAGCTTCGACGTGCAAAAGCCGAGGGCCTTTGTATAGTAGACGAGAATGGACGAGTGATCACGACGGAATTAGCAGCGGGGGTAGTAGAACGTCCACTAGCATCGAAAATACGCTTCAGACGATTTTGCGTTTGCGGGAGGCCACGCAACGACCGTCTACGACGACTTCAGCATTCCATCAACAAACCCCCCAACAAAAACAGCATCAACACAACTTCCACCACGTGCCAAAATATCGTAATGGCGGAACGGTAAAAGCAACACAACAACAACAACAACAACAACATAAACGTAAACTAGTGAATTTGCAGCATGCAGAAGAGGCAATGCTTTTGGCTATCTATCGTTGTTGAAATTCTATCTCTCCTCAATTTGTTTGAATTTGCATTGTGTCAATAAAGAGCGGTTCTTATATTTTTGATATTCAATCGGAAGTGGTGTATGGATGGCATCCAAAAGTTATTTTCTATGACTGAGAACGTCGATTGTTACATTCAAATTGTAAAATCTAATTTTTTATAAACGCCCTGGCTGCCATCCCTCCATTTAAAAACAGATAACTATCTCGTAGGTTTTTCGCACTTTATAAATTACTTCCTGTAGTTTTCTTATAAAATATTTCCATCTTCGCGTTCGTTTATTCTCATTGATTCAATCTACTCTGAAACAATTCGAGGACAAAAGTAAAATAAATCTCTAATTAACAAACTCATTATTATATAAGGAAATTAAGAAAAAAAAAAAAAAAAAAAGAGAACGGAATTCTGCAGGAGTTGTTTTTAAGGATGACTGATTTTATTTTTTTAAATAAATTAATTAAGAAATAATTTTTTCCTTTTCTTTTTTTTTTTTAATTAAATTTATTTTTCTACCATTCAATCAGATTGAAAAAATATTTTTTTCCTAAAAATTTAGCAAGAATTTTAGTACGATAGAATCCTATAAAATTCATAACTCAATTTTACAAAATTTGAAATAGCTATATGATGTTCTGAAAGCGACCAGATTACTTAGTGTTTAATGGTCAAACTATGGGCCAAACCAATGACAATTTATTTTATATTTTTTTTTTAGTATTTTCGGCATCTGAGGCCATATGGACTTGAAAATATGTTTATTACGATACTTGTAATCCAGGTATATTCATTTAAACCAATTGGTATCCAAATGATTTAAATAAATTTTCATCGGACTGCCTGGGATCCGAACCCATTCTCCAAGGCTTTTAAGGTTATTATATTAATAATTTCAGTATCTCTAACTACTCGGCCACAAGGTGGATTTATTTATATCGATATAAAGACCATTTTACAAGAACCAATTTCTTGAATTTGGTCCAAATTTGCATTCTAACCTAGAAAAAATTCATATAAAATAATATCTCCATACTGCGAGAAAGAGGAATTAATTTATTGTTCAAGATATTGTTTAGCCAGGAGAAAATTAAATAAAACAATTATTTAATTTTTCCCCCAATTGTTGAGATTTCGAATCCAAATCGTGTTCTTCCTCAGGAAAATTGAATGTTAGAAAATACAGATGCTAAGTATTTTTAAAAATTTTTTTATAAAATTAAAATTAAATTTAACAAAATTAAAGTTAAAAAATACTTACCATCTATAAAATTCAATTATCCTGAAGAAGGGCATGATTTATGTTCGAAACGTTGACAAACGAATAATGAAATTTTTCTCTCAAGAAATTAAAAATAAATTTATTCTTTTTAAGAGGCCGAAAGGTTAGAGATACTGATATTGTCAATATTGATAGTCTTCAAAACCAAGGGATGTGGTTTCGGTTCCCAGGCAGTCCAGTGAATATTTATTAAAACCATATGGACCATATAACCATTTTAAATAAATAAATAAATATATCTGTATCATATATAAATAAATAATTAAATTGTTTAAAGTCAATATGTCGAAAAGATTTTAAAAAAATTATTTTTAATTTTAAAAAAAAGTACTAATAAATAAAGTTGTAGAATAAATCTAAATGTCGAGATAAATATAAATAAATATAAAAAAGAGAATAAATTATATTTGAAATTAAGAATATGTGACGTCAGCTATGGATATAAATTTCTTATTGTGCGTGTACTAAGTGTTGATTTCTTTTTTTATTGATTCTCCTCTTAGATATGCAGATTTGATATTTTTAGAATCTGACCGAAGGAAAGAATAAATCTTTTAATTATGAGCTAATATTAATAATAAATAAATATTAGCTAGCAACAGGTTTGCGTCAATGAGCCTAAAACAAAGTGCTGTGTCTCTTTCTGTCATAATAAATTCAAAGGCACCAACAAAGAATATATTTCAATTTGGTTTCGTTGGGAATTATTCTGAATAAATTTAATTAGTAGATAGGTGACCCTTGTACTACTCCAGAAAAGAGATATTTATTATTATTACTATGCAATGGCATAGAGGGATATTAAAAAAATTTGGTGGTATCGCAATTTTACACACCAATTATTTTTAACATTTAGTCACACGGAGGCTCACTCAGAGAGAGCTAGATTAAAAGCAAAAATTCCCAATATTTCTAAACGGGCAGAATATTTTGAAAAAATATATACAATGAAAATTAATTAAAATTTAATTTGGAGTAACTTTTATATCTTTAATCAATCTACAAAAAATATCTTTAGTGAGAAAAACAAAAAAAAAAAACCGAACAAGTATTAGATTAGTAGCGTTTGGCCGATTTTGGTCAAATCTCTATTGTCGCATATATAATATATGTTTAACGTTCTATTACTAGAAGGAAAGGCAGCTAGAAGAAATTATAAAAAGAATTTTTAAGTGCCGACACCAATCGAACTCTTCCTTAGGGCCATTAGTGGCAAGGAATTCAAGTGGTAAATAATAATGAAAAAAAATTGAATTAAACAAATATTTTTTCCCCTGGCTGAGTATCTGGCAGAAATTGAAAAAATAAAAACAGCCACATTTGGTATTCTAGTTTAAAAAAAAAAAATTCAATCCGAAATTACATTTATTTATTTGTTTTCTTATTAGGAAATTTTCAATTTGTTTTTTATTACGGTATATAATAAACACATCTTGTGGATGTCGATTGCGAGCTGCCCGATCTGTTCCTTATGCTCTCTTTGTACAATGTTTCGGCCGGTTTATATCTCCTCCCGGTTGTTTCTGTCTTTAATAAACCGAACTATGATAATGGCGAAGAAATAAGAAAAAATTCAAATAATTCGATTTAAATAACGGGGCCGTGAGAAAGAAACTCCTGATTTGATACTTTTACCTAACTTTTATCTAAAAAGCAAAACACTTTTTCAAAAGATGATATATGGAAGTAAGATCGATATTTTTTTAATTTTCTCTAAAATGCTTTTAACATGATAATAATTCGGACAACGAACTATACACCTGAAGATAATAAATTTTATCTCAATCTCTCTTCTCCCGATAATAAAAATAATAAAATTAATTAATTAATTAGCAAAGTTGAAAACGTATTATTCGACAATGAAATAGTATATTTGCATTATTCTTTTGATTTTACGACAAGAAGGAGTGGGGTGTATGGGACTGGATGGGGGTTATGTGTTGTAGTCACGCGACGGTGCGACGCACTGCAGTGAGCCTAAATAAAGTTTGCAAACAGCAAGTATAATAATAATTATTGATAAAAATTCTCTTTCTTTTTGTTTTAAATCAAAAACTTTTTTTGATTTTTTTTGGCACGAATATGTAAAAGTTTTTATTATAAAAAAAAAAAAAAAGGGTATAATAATAAAATTGTAATTAGTTTGACGAATATCCATTTTAAATTTGTTTTTACTAATGAGAAATTTCAAATTAAATAAGTCAAATTATCATGTATGTTAATAATATATAATTTCTCAAAACGATTTATAAATCTATAAAACGCAAAGTTTTATTGCAATATAATGAAAAATAATATGTAAATAATAAATTATGAAAAGGAAATTTATTATTAACATGAAACACTGTGCCGCGGGTGCAACCATTTGGATACATTTCATGAGCACCATGATAAAAGAGAGAGAGAGAGAGAGCATATTATGGGGTAAATGTAATGATAAGTATGTGTGAAAATATTTTTAAAAAATCTGGAATCTGGACTAAACACGCTTTCTTTAAGGAAAGTTGAGTGATGTGCTATCACCACATTGCGTCGGGCCCCCTAGGTAGCCATTTAATAGCAATTTAATGGATTTCGTTAGAGTAGTTTAAGAAATAGAGCAATTACTTTGGACAACATCTGTAAAGTGGGCCCCAAAAAATTTTGGAGGGGATAAGGGTTAATACATTTCAAGGATCATCTAATAAATAATTTATATATGAATATATATATATATATGGAGTAGGCTACCGTTGTTGAGAATCTCTCTTCAAACTAGAACATTTTTCTTAACATAGGTTATGATGAAAGGGACGGACTGGAATTAAATATAGGAATAGTTAGTTAGCTAGAAATGAATAGAGGAGGAGGAGTTAGAGAGGAAATAAAGTAACTTCATATGGTGCCGAGAGATGGCTTCAATCAGAGGCTGGGTTTGAGGAGGGTGTCTACGTGTACAAAAGCACTATGGGTTAAAAAAAATGGAGATCCTGGTGGGTGGGTCTATAGGATGAAATGAAATGAAATATCAGGTGAGCAGTAAACCAGTGACCCATAGATATTTTTAAATTTCAAAACTACAATTATTATTATTATTATTTTATTGGTAAATTATACACCCGTATGATGATGGAGTGTGGCTCCGTGTAGTCCCAAATGAATTTAATTAATAGCAGGTCGTTTAATGGCGGAGATCCAAATAAGGAAGCAATTGGAACAAATCCCCTTTCTTTCTCTCTCTCTCTCTCATACTAATAGAATAGGAGCTTCTGGTCACGAGATATAAATCAAAGCGATAAACAACCAGATCTTTTATAAATATGTGAATTTTTGCAATTTATTTTTGATCCACTTGCAACTCCTTACGATATACCCAATGACATCATTTCACTCCATGGTGTTGGTGGATGACCACTTTGGCGTTTACTAGTTGCTTTCGACAAATAATTGACTTTAACGTGATTTTGAAATTTATAGCTACTAGCGTACTTTCGCATACTTCGAAGTTATTTTTATTTATTCATTCAAGGAGATTTCTTGGATTGGTATTTCTTCTACACCCTGTATGCTAATCGTTTTCACTCATCCTTTATCAAACTTCACCTATACTCTCTCTCTCTCTCTCGAATGAGATAAAAGATACTAGAAAAAAAGATATATATATATATGTTTGCAAAATTTATATTTTATTTTAATTCGGCATCTGAGGCCATAGAGACTTTAAACGATATAGAATATATTTTTACGATATATTTAATCCAGGCCTATTTATTTATATCAATTGGTATCCAATTGATTTAAATAAATTTTCATCGAACTACCA
>JAAAKE020154148.1:0-12479 GCA_010014785.2 Anisolabis maritima
GACGAGAGCACACTCTATGTTGTGAAATTAGAAACAAGGTATATAAAAAAAAAAATTAAATAAAATTAAAAATATTAATAATTTAAAAAATAATTTAAGGACAGAGTCTAAATGGGATCAGATACCAAGACTTAAAAAAATAAATAAATAAGTTACAATATATTATATACATTTTAATATAATAATACATATTGAATTATTAAGAAAAAGAAAAATAATAAATTTCTCTTTATAAAAAATTTTCAAATAAAGGGGTGTAATATTAAATTATTTCATTATTTTCTAAATATTTTTTATAATATATTTATGAGAACATGTGAAGATAGCAACTACAAAATGATTAGCAAGCATCATGATGAGGGTCTAAAGAACAATACTTAAAAAAATTTATTTTATAGTTATTTCCTGAGCTAAAAAAATTATATTTAAATACATAAAATATATTTTTGAAAAAAATTGCAATAATCCCTTAAGTTATATTTATTCAAACTTTGTATTTTTAATGCTTGTTCTATTATTTTATTATAATATATTTCGCTATTAAATTAATATTTATTAAATTTATTTAATTCTTGGTCATTTCGCATATATTTTCATATTTATTAATCTGATCATGTTTTTGATTTTATACTCGATGTTTATAATATAGTCATGTCGATCGTGATTTTATCTAATATAAACAATAACAATTTCACCAAATATTTTTAATGTTCTATTAAAAGAATTTTAATTTTAATAGTGTCATTGAAAAGAGAAACGAGGAAAATCCGATGTCAGTGAGCCGTCCATTTCTTTTTTTGACAGACGTGCTGACGGCTCATCCGTCGAACAAAATGCCGCGTGGCTTTTACTTTACAAATAACCTAATTATGATTAGATGAAAACTACCAAATATTTTCTAATCTATTCTGTCCATTTCTATAATTAACGTGAGTATATTTTTTTTATAAATAAATTTTATGTTAAAATTTAAAAAAAAGACAATATGTTATTTTTAGGTTAGGATTCAATATTTATTATTAATTCAATATGATTCCTTTGAGTCATAAAACTGCTAAACGTCCTATATGCTCAACGATTTATGAGAAAATCTACGGATGGGTGCGATTAATTTTTTCCGAGCGGAATTCACGAAATTTATTCTTATTTCTGCTACTTAATCTCTCGTTCGCATTTGTAGAACTTGTATACGGAATATGGACAAATAGTCTAGGCCTGATATCTGATTCCTTTCATATGTTCTTTGACTGTACAGGCCTATTGGCAGGTCTGGCTGCATCTGTGATTACCCGCTGGCGCGCCAATGATAAGTTCTCGTATGGTTATGTACGAGCTGAGGTCTTGGCCGGGTTTGTCAACGGACTTTTCTTATTATTTATAGCATTTTTTATTATGTCCGAGGCGGTAGAACGGGCAATTGAACCGCCTGAGGTGAAACATGAACGTCTATTTGTGGTCTCAGTACTTGGGCTGTTGGTCAATCTGGTGGGTATCTACGCCTTCCAACATGGGCACGGACATGGACACTCACATAGTCATAATCATAGCCATAACCATCATGGTCATTCGCATGGAGATTCTAACGACTTTACTGGTGCTAACTCACAAATAATGAAGGGTGTGTTCTTGCATATCCTAGCCGACACTTTGGGTAGTGTTGGTGTCATCATCTCTGCAATTTTAATGCAGATGTTTGGTTGGATGATCGCTGACCCTATCTGCTCAATGTTCATCGCAATTCTTATCGCTCTTAGTGTTTTAGCTCTAATTAAAGAATCTGTTTTAATTTTAATGCAACGCCAGCCCACCGCGCTTGACAATGTCTTGCCACAGTGTTACCAAAAAGTTATGCAACTTTCAGGGGTTTATAGTGTACAAGAACCACATTTCTGGACGTTGTGTAGCGATGTTTATGTCGGTGCATTGAAATTGGAAGTAGCAAAGACAGTCGATCCTAAATATGTTATCAGTCATACTCATATGATCTTTGCAGCCGCTGGCGTTAAACAACTTTATGTGCAACTTGACTATACGACCATGTGATTCGGAGAAATAAAAATACCAGAAGGGGAAAAAAATTTTCCATGTTGTGTCTGTTATCACAGGAAAACAATTTTAATGTGCCTGGCTAGCTTTATTCCATTTATTGTCAATTTATTGAATTCTTCAATATTTATGCCTATAAAAAGAAGTCACAAAAAAAAGACTGTTACAATATGATAGCAGTATTAAACGTCTTACCATTAATTATTGATTCATTTTTGAATCATTCGCATTCCTTAAGAAGCATTTATTAGATATGGATTTAGGCATATTAGATATAAGAAATCAATTATATATCTTTACAAATCTCAAATATATTTAACAATATTTTTTATTTATCAAACAAAATAGGTACATATTCTAAAAATAAATATTTTCAAAATTTTGTTTTTCTACTTTTACAATTTAAATCTAAAGAAAAAATGTTAGGAGAAATTTTTGACAAATTTATTTATAAATAAAAATTAAAATATTCGAGAAAGGGTGTTTTATCATTTATAATTAGCTATCAATCAGGTTGAAAGGGATTCCTTCTAATCAGTTAGACTATTCATGAAAAATCCTACTATTATTACAATTATCAAAATAAATTAAACAAACGATCTCTATTGTTTCGTCTTAAGAAAAATAAGAAATATATTTAAAATTAAAATCAGAAATTTTTACCCACCATAAAATTTACTATTTTATAGCTCCCTTAATTTTTTTCTAAAGCGAAACAATGTATATAAGTTTATATAATTTATATTTATACTAATTTTCTATTAATCATGTATAATTTGGAGATTGAAAATATGTTATATTTATTGAGTAACTAGAAAACTGAAGACAGGAGGGGAAGCTAGGAAAAGAGACTATTTTTTAAAGCAATCTCGTTTTTATATCCATTCATTTCAATTCAGATTATTGCAACTTTCTCAGGAGTTTAAATTGAATAGATAATTAGTTAATCTGATTGACTGAAAAACGCAATAAATTTGAGTTTGCTTTAAAAAAATTGAGGTTCCCTCCTTGATCGTTTACACCCTATTTTAATAAATATTGTACAGCCAAGTCTTTTTTGCTATTTATAATTTAAAATAGGAGAGTCAAATATCTGCCTTTTTTCAAACTGTTTCAGCTTTTGTTCAAATTGCTCAAAATTCCTCTTAAATTTTATTTAGCTCCATTCTCACAGAAGCAAATTACATTGTATTTGGCAAATTATTTTCAAACGGGTTTTATATTTCTTTAATATTTTAAAATCGAATTAAGTCTTAATCAGAATATTTAGGGCGATTTCTCTATTAATCCATATAGTGTATACCTTATATTTATAGATTATGTAATTCTTTACCCTGAAATATATGTCTGTTTTGCTATATTTTTTAAAATCAGATGAAATTTTACGCCTATTTTGATTTAAAAAAATTTTTAATCAAGAAAAATATGCTTAAATTTGCGAATTTCTAACATGAATTATGAAAGAAATTGAGTCCATTTCTCTGTATTAACATAATACTAGAAGCAAAATACTTTTAGATTAAAAATTAAATTTTAATATTAGAATAGTCATACATAGAAAAGTCAAACATCTTTTTAAATAGAATTATATTAATTAAAATTGTTATCAAGGGCTTTTTTTTAAGAGATAAAAAGTATATGTATAATGATATCTGATCTGTATCTTTCAAGAATAGACAGTCAATTTTACTTTCCATTAAAGACTTTTATTCAACCTAAAGAAAAAAAGTTATTTTTATGCAAACCATTTGGAATTTTTTTATATGCACAATTAATAATTAAGAAAACAATATATTATTTGCCTATTCTTGAATGAAAAAGTGATATATGCCAAAAACATTAGAAGCAGGTTAATTTTTATTTGATGATGAGAGCGTAGACGTCAGGAGAACCCATCAATCCTGCTTTATGTATATCATGTTACAGGGTATCCAAAACAGGACACTATTAATTTTGTTTGACCTTTTTTTATTTATTGTATTGGAGGAAAAAAGGTCATACAAAATTTAACCAAGGAAAAATTTCGGACTGGAATGGGGAAAATAATTCGAGGAAAAATTGAGCCAGTATTTAAAATAAAGTTATACACGTATAGGGGCAGAGATCAAAACCAAAATATCTTTAAAACAAAATATTTCAAAGTCTAGAAATAGAGACAATAAGAAAAACATTTACATATATACACAACTATAAGCAAGATAAATGCATGTTGTAAGATCATCTCCATCATGAGATGTAAAAATGAAAAATTAATAATTTTAGCCCAAATAGCATAGTTACTAGGCTCAATCAAAACTTGTTCTATTGATATTTTATTATTTATAAAAATACAAAATAAGAAATGGGAAAGGAAATTAAATAAAAATAATTTTTATTATTTATTTATACTCATTTGATTTATTTTTTTATATTGTAAAGTCGAAAACTAAGAATAAAGCATTTCCAACAAAGGAATTGACAAATCTTTACCAATACGCTAAAATTAAATATATTTGAGAATTTGTCTTTTTTTTTAATTAAAAAAATTTAGCTTCATTTGTACTAAGTATTAAATTTACCTTTGATTTTTAAAAAATCGCTCTAACCAGGAATTGACCAATTAGATTAAGAAACTGAACTAAATTATTTAAAAAGCTGCAGTGCACTTCACAGTGGAATAAGAGTAAAAATATTCTATATAAAAAAAAAATAAATAAAAAACAGGTTTTGTAAATAATCTATATATTTAAATTTTTACTTAAGTTGTGAATAAGAAATTTTTTTAATTTGTTGAAATTTATTATTAAAAAGATTATATATTTATAAATTAATTTTAACATTATTCTAAATATATGGAATTTTTTTGATTTTCCAGTCTTTTTTTTATTACTTCTAGATGTATGTATGAACAATCCAAAGATTTCCATTTTTTTTTTAGTTTTCCCCTTATATTTTTTTTTTACTATTATACTCGTTATTCTAATATTGTAGCTTGCAAAGCGTATAAATATTCACACTTTCCTATTAAAATTTTCTATATACTAAGGTTATAAAAAGTTATTTTCCTTTTCATTATATAATTATATAACAGCTTTTTTTTTTTCATACAGAGTAAAAATTTTTCTGAAACAACTTCCCTTCTCCTTAAAAAAAACTTTATATAAATAAAATACTCAACTAAATTAGAAAAAATTAAAATTAGAATAAACAATTAGGAAAATGAAAAAAATAGGAGATTATTTATAACCATAGAATATAGATAGACAAGAGAGAAACGTGGTGAAGAAATTATTTAAAGACTTAAATAAGTACTTAAATAAATTATATATATTTAAAAAAGGTCCATATACCTCTTCTGAATAAAAAAAAAATAAATATAATGAGGCACTTCTAGAAGTTATAAGGTGCAAATTTTGTTTTAACCCTTTTTAAAACAATAATCTCATTCTAGAAAATTTGACTAAGAGCATTCTATTTTTTAAATTTCCTATCAATATATAAATTATTAAAATAAACAACAGAATTTTATTTATATATATATAATTTATAAAATATATTAGGAGTATCAAATTTAAACAGATTTTAGGGGGTTTTTTAATGTATAGTTATACTAACTGATAATAAGTTAGAAACTTGTTAGCTAATTATATTTGAAAAAACCAGCCTTACATTTTTTTAATGTTATTTTATATCTTCTTTCCATCCTTGACTCTGGATTTTTTCAGAGTCGAAGGTTTATTATTGCAGTATCATGAAAAAGGTCTAGCAAAAAATCCAAATGTGTAGATATCGTAATTACTCATTATGTGTATAATGATATAAAAAGGTCATCCCATGAAGACCTTCAATGAGATCTCTTTCATTCTAAGACACTACAAATAAAAATCTCGATCTGCTTGAAAATATTCAAAAATAAAGAGAAAATATTTGGAAAGAACATTTATTTCTTTTGTAAAATATTCTTATAATAAAAAAAAAAGTAAAGGTGGGTTTAAATTTGATTCTACTAATATATTAACAGAATAAAATATTTAGACAAGACATGTGTTCTAAATTTTTTATTGACTGATAATATATATATATACTTTTATATATATTTATAATATATTAAAGAGATATTTAGTAACCTAATATAGAACCTAAAATTTTAAAGAAATATATTCTTTTTTAAATATTAAGGTAACTTTATATAATAAGATTTGAAGATTTCGCTGTAGGCATTTTACTTGTTTTTTTATTATAGAATATGGTCTCTAAAGCATTTGGCGAAAAAAGCGTCCATTTGAGCATTGAAAATCCCGTATCCCAAAAAATTCATGCTCTGGCGAACAGTCTGGCTTCAAACATAATAATTAATAATGTAAAAAAAAAAATAATAGAAATCAAGAAATCACTTAGCCGTCTGTGTTCGTCTAATTTTGTTTCCCCGGCAAAAGAGTTTCATGGCATTATCAATTTTTTTTTTTATTTTTTACTTAATCTTCGTATAAAATTTATAAATTTTCTGTTTTATAAACACTATTTTTTAAACCATTATTTCAAGTCCGTGTAATTATTTTATTTTCTTGATTTATTGCGTCGCATCAATTTTTTCTGCAACCACACTGTTAAAAAAAGAGAAAAATATATTATTTTTATATATATTTAAGTGCAATTTGACATTTATTAATTTATTATAACAAAGAGAGTAATTAATTAAATGAATAGATATTTGTAGGTGAACAATATCTAAAAATGTTTCTTTTTTTGACGTAGAACTACTACTTTCAGAGATGGAAGAATAAAGAAAAGCAACTCCGTTTGTCTCTTTTAGCTCGTAAACGAAAAGAGAAAGATGTTTCTTATATCAGAATATGAAAGAGAACAAAATCTTAAAATAAGAACAAAAAAACGGTAGGTCAAAAATTTTTGTCTTAAAACTCCATTTCTTTTTGACTCTAGTCCACCCTTTTAAATTTTATTATTGAAATATGTAAACAGATTATTTTTCATATAATTAGAATAAATACATTTACTACATTATTTTTTTTTATCTATAAACGGTTTTTTCCTTTAAGAATGTCCTTACTCAGTAATCTTTTAATTAAATTAATAACAATTCTAAAGCACATTTTTATGAGATAAGATAAAAATACCGAGGGTTAGTCAATAAAAGATTGAGAATGATTTTTTTTTCCATCTTTAGAAAGGGTGATAAAAACAATTATTAATGGCAAGTAGAGAGCTCATATGATTTGCAAAAAAATTGAAAGTAAACAAACAATATAAGAAGAAAGCATGTTCCCTAGAAGCCTCTATAAAATGAAATCGTTGGAGCTTCAGCGACTGGCAGCGAAGGATGGTGAGGCATCTTTGAATTGCAGATGATGAGAGTTGGCCTCAATATACAATCAAGAAAGTAGAATCAGTCTGGAAACCACGTATTCCTCATTCTAATGTAGTCATATATGTTTGACCAGAATACCCGAGGTCTTCCAATAAACGTTTGTTTTTTTGCTAAGGAAGCATAAGGTCCAACAGACCTGTAATGATCAGTGATCACATACAATCAGGAAGACAGGCGTAACAGGAGTAAGGACTTTAAAATGTACTTTTTGAGTTTGGATTTAAAAGATTGTTGATTATAAATTTTAGGGAAGATAGTACCTGGCAGAACAACGGTTCTTTAGAGAATAAACCATTCCATGACAGTTAATAACAATCTTTTCTGATGAACAAATAACTTTAGTTTGGTATGGGAAATAAGAGATTTCCAAAATGAGTTCGCCTGGTTGCTTCCGGAACCCTATCATCAGTAATGAGGGAATTTAAAGCTTCCAACCTTTTTCACAAATCAAATGATATCAATACTTCTCATGAAAAATTTTTTTCCTGCTCCACGGAGTTGCGAGGAAAAAATAATTCTTAGTATTTATTAACTAACTTCATTTAATAAAATTACTATCTTCGTTAAGATAAAAATAAAAACTATTTTAATATATACCTACCCATCTTACAATACTATAAATAAATAAAAATATTAAAAAGAAAAATAAAATTGTGAATAATGAAATAAAAATACTTAAAAAAAAATCTAAAATAAATAAAGGTGATGAAGTCAATTAAATGTGGAAGTTAATGATGGTCATGCAAATTAAATTTTTCCGTTGAATTCAAACATAAGTGTTATTGAAAGATGAGTGAAATCAGTAAAAGTGAAAAAAAAAAAAAAAAAAACTAAATGTCTGTTAGTCTTTGAATTCAACAAAAAATTATTTTTTTCTTCTCATTTGGAGATTCGCAAGATTTTCTAATTAATGTGCAATTTTATACATTCTAGAGGAGTGAGAAAAAATGAAATCATAGGCGATTAACATAGAAATTTTATATTATAATTAAAATATTGAAATTAATTAAAAATTTTCAAGAGTTTCACAGAGGCAATATATGAATTAATTAAAATAAGGTCTCTATAAGAGAACATTTCCTCGAGATAATCAAATTAAAAAAAATAATAGCCTTGTACATATAATTGGTTATCGACCAATCAAAGACGACTTTTAAAATTCCTTATATTCAATTGGAAATGCCTAACCTCTCATATTTATTAATCTTTTTTCAAAAAGATATATTCTATTACTTTCGCCGACTCTCTATCATAAACAAAAAAATATTCTGTCTGATTTAAAAGGAAAAATTGTTCTATTAATTACTATTTTTGAAGGAAATAGGGTCTACAAAAAGAGTAAATTGTCTCATTATTTTCATTTCAAAGTATTTATTTCATTTTCAATCAAAACATAAACAAATCAAAACTCTACCCTTCAATTTTTTTGTTTTAAAAATTATTTTTAAATTATTTAAAGAGCTTCGGGTTGGGTGGGGCAGTTGTTTTAAATTCAGTTATTGAATAAATTTTTAATCTAAGAACCAATTTTATTTCAGAAAGTCGCGCATCAATGCATGTGACAATTTTTCTTAAATAACCTTAAGTCAGTAATGTTGACCTCTTAATCTCTTTTTTTTTATGCCAATGTGAAAGTTTATTCTTTATTAAAAACTCCAATGACATGCAATTTGATTTTTTTAAATTAATTCATAAAATATTGTTAGAAGATTAGAAGAATTAATTGTACGCATGCAAAGCTCATTTGGAAAATCAACACTATATGATTTAGAGAGAGATATATATAAATATATTTCGATTAGCGCTCCAGCTCGCCTTCACCTCACAAAAAAAAATCAATTTTGATATAAAATAAAACCTTAAATGGCGACCAAAAAAAGCCCGGAAACAATATTTTATGTCTGGGTATGCATGTTAGCGTTCACCCGAATTGCTCTTTATTTATATTTAAGCAAAATAAAATGTCTAAAAAGCAAAAAAAAAAAAATATGTATATATAAATGAGAGTTGATCAGAGTGATGTGTCTAAGTACAATAAAATTAATTAATTGATCAAAACTCGAACAACAAATTAAAATATACAACAAAAAAAGCGACCGGATATATGGTAAAAGTTCAAATATGTTGATAACCAATGGTTTCTATGACTTTATATTAGAAAAAAAAGAGTTAATGACGAAAACTTATCTAATTAAAATCCTCCTATCATATTCAAGGCAGAAATTCATATATACACTTATATACATTATATATATATATACATAGAGGAAGAAAAATGAGGCTGAACACTGACTTTTCCGATTTTTTTTGGGTCCATTAAAAAGTGGCTAGGAATGAATCGATAGCAGTAGAACAAAAAATAGTTTCTCTTATTTATTTTCAAAGTAAAATTCCGTGACCATCCTGGAGATGGAGTTCATAAAAAAATATAATTAAATATCAGACATTAATATCGTAATTTGAACATCTTTTCGAACGTCTCTCAAAATATCTAAAAATCATGACATTTGATTAGAAATAGTATATATTGGCGGCTCTTACTTCCTAGAGCGCTATTTGTTGCCATCTTTGTAAATGTTTTCAACTAGGTTTTCAAATTTATTGTTATTTTAAATAAATAAAATAATTTTTAACTAATAAAAAGTCATCAAAAAATCATTGGTCTTATCCATACAGTATATTTATTGCCCAAGTGCAAAATAAGTTTTTTCCCGACAAGTAAGAGAATTTACCTGTCCACCTTCGTCGCTTGGTGGTAGCTCGCTTAGCCCTAGGCTGGTCAAAGAAAAACAAAAAGAAAAAAAGAAAAGAACGAGAGAAATGGTAAGAAATTAACGAGGGCTAGTCAGGCCTAATTCAAGGGTTGTGAATTGAGGGTCGGAGGGCAAGAGCGCTGGCAGGCACACAAAATCTGAGACGTGAACTTCGCCTCTGCCTACCTTCTTTTTATTTCTACTCTTGTTTGTTTTGTTTGGTTCTTGAATGGCGGTTGCATTGGGGTGAAGCTTTGCAGGGAGAGGCAACTGAGGCAACTGAAATGGTTGCTTTCGTGTTAGTCTAGCTGTTTTTCTGGCGTAAAAGATGTCCAAGATGAAAGATATGAAGTTTTTAATAAGTAAAAAAAAAATGAGCGACTTCGATGGTGGCATTCATCAAAATTCTCAAAAAAACTTAAAAAAATATTCCAGCATATGCCTTATTCATGTTATCATTTCAATTCATGATATTTATTTAATTATTATTCCATAATAAAATTATATAGAGAACTGTTCAAAACCATGGTCCCATATTTTTTCTTAAAATACCCTACTGAGAATGTTTAGCCAATGACCGTTTTGTTCCCCTTTTGTTGGACGTATTTTTATGAATTTATACCCAGGTTGATAATAACTGTTATGATTTATTATTTTATTTTTAATAATAAAATGAAAAAATAAATAAATTAGAAAATATAATTATGAAAAAATTTCAGAATTGATAAAAAATACACCTTCTATCCTGGGATTTTACAATATTTCTCGCAAATATACACATATATCATATCATTAATTTCAACTGAGAAATGACCAAGTTACAAGTTTATATATTGCTTATTGTATTTTTAAAAGATATACCCCAACTAACAGCTAAAAAAAATGAGAAATGACACTTGAATAAAACATATCTCGTTCTCTTCACATTTTTGTCTGGAACTGACATATTGTGATTACTTTAGAGAGAACATTCTTGGGAATAATACTGGGGTGGGTTTCCGTTTCCTTCCCCAAAACATCTAATTTATGAATATTAGTATAATTATGTCAACTTTTGATAATGAGGTACGATAATTCTGGATGTAATAGTTATATATATATAAATTATTTAATGAAACCAGAGAAATGAAACTAACTTCCTATTAAATCCCACTCATATTACATTTATTGGCAAATTTTTCAGCCAACCTAACTTTGAGCCATCTTCATTGCGGATATATGATTTTAATGCTGGGCATACGTCATCTAATCACACATGAAGATGGCCAAATATTTGCCAAGTGGTCTCGGTATGATCTAAAGCAAGCTGGTTTATTTTCCAGATATCTTAAATATATCAACTTTTTTGTTCATTTTGATGAATAAATTGGAAGAATAGCGGCTCACATTTTTGTTACCTGTATATATAATCTATGCAATAATATAATTCTTCCTTTCATTTTTAAAAATCTCTTTATTTTTAAAAATAATCTGAAATACTTTTGTGGGCATTTTCTGATAGAAAGTGATTAATAAATATTTACAGATTATTTTTTAAAAAATGAGGGAAGAAATTGTATTATGACAATGGTATATTTCAAAAAAAAAATTATGTTTAAAAAAATTGTTTTAATGATTTAAGAAATTAATTATGTCAGTAAAAAAACGTGAAAGAAATTATTTAAAAAATTAAAATATTAACATTTTCTGAAAAAAGATTAAGTAATTTATTAGATATGGTCAATAAAAAATAGGAAAAGAGAATGAATAAGTTGCATAAATATCTCATTACAAAATAAATTTATTATGAATTTTTAAAATTTCTCTATTTAGAGAAGAAAAAATATATTTCATAATAATTCAATCCCTAAAGAACTTTTATTTGAAAAAAATAAAGGATATGGATGAGTAACCATTGTGAAGAATGGAATGAGTTGTCAATTCAGAAATTTTTTATTTTGCAACTGTAGGACCCGTTTTCTATTCTGAATAGGAACTGTACTCAAAGAAAGGTTGATAGTTACCAGCCAAAGACTATTACCAAATAAGATTTCTAGAATGACAAATTTAAATTATTTTTCCCAATTATAATAAATCCATGATCCATGAATGACATTTTTGAAAATCATATATTTATGCAAGTATTTTATTTTTGATCTATTAATATAAATTATATAAATAAATTATATAAAATAGCTAGCCAAATATTCGAGATCAAGAGATGGAGTTAAAAAACCAAAAAGTATTTTTGTGTTATTAATATATATATATATATATATATATATATATGTGGAATAATGTTTTCCCGGGTTGGTCCGCGTTGATTGTTGAGATTA